>JAVTVY010012116.1:0-56006 GCA_036873755.1 Hanleya hanleyi | reverse complement strand
GGCCTGAGCTTTTTGGGACCTGTCCAGGCCTGAGGGGGGGGGGGGCCGAAATGGCACCCTCAAATTATTTTTTTTACCCCTTGAGATAGGGGGCTGAAACGTATCACACCATACCCTTGTGTCAAGCTCTACCAGAAAATGTAAAAAATCCAAGATGGCCGCTTTGATAACGTCACAGTGACGTCATTTTCAAAAACGGCATTTTTTGGTCGATTTTTCAGTCAGACTTTCCGAATTTTTTATTTTTGCAATTTCTCCGCGAAAACTGCATGATAAATTAGTAAATATTAATGTGATGTGAAATAAAATAGTATTTACCCACTTTTCATCGCGGAAAAGCAGAAATTTCGAAGAAATATGACATAAATATCACTTTTCTCGAATCCCATGTGGCCGCCATCTTGGATTTACCCATGATCCTCTACTCGGGGGGTCATGCGAATAGGCTCAAAATGACTCCAATATGACAAACTATAAAGTCACGGAGTTTCAGCTCTCCATTTTCTGTCGTTCCGGATATAGCGCAGAAAGTTTGGTAGAGGGGCCATAATGTCTCCCCAGGCCAGGTAGAGTTAATCGGTCTAGTTTGTACGATCGAGCTGAGCATACACTTGGAGTTGGGCACATTTGGAGTTAAGCACACTTTAGAGTGGAGCACATTTGGAGCTGAAAAGACGCTCGAAAGTTCTAAATTTAACTTGTAAGGCACGTGTAAATTAAATTTCTAAGAGCAATGGGGATTTCTATTGATCAGTACAGACACATTGGTATCCATTGCACACGATTACGAGGCAATCAGGTAAAGCTAGCAGCACTCATGCTTCCGATTGTGTATGCTTTTTTACATCATTGGATTTCAAGGGTCACATTAAACTACAGGTTTTATAGTTAGGATGAAGCTTCCAGGTCTAACTGTTCTTATTTGCCAGTTTATGGATTATGCAATTGTTTGTATGTAGGCTAGGTATTATTTGCCGGCTCTCATAGCAATGGCAAATGACGTGGAAACAAATCCTGGGCCTCCTGCCCATATAATTAGCAGCACAAAGATTGTTCATGGTAGCTTTCATAAAGGAGCTCAAATATTCTCTGCGATGTCCAGAGGTAAACAGTGTATGGCAAACTGTATTTGTTTTCATGCGTTTGTAATGCTGAATAAAGAGATACAGGTAACTCATTTCACACAGCGAACTCTAGATCACTCCCGATTCTTGTAACCGCGAAAAGGCTTATTGCACCCTATCTCTTTTCATGTTATTGAGTACATATTTTGTCTTCTCTGACTCGAGTGCCCACTAGCGGGCAGGGGCAAATATCTCTTACGGTAACAATTCGGAAACTCCCGAAAATCGAAATAGATGTACACTATTCTGAAGCAACGAATCGATATTGCACATCCAGTTCTGTTCCAGACAAGTACTTTCGTTATTTCTTTCTTCTTTTGTACATTAATTGTCTGCCCCTTGCGGGCGCTGTGAAAATAAAGATTCTTTCCTATTCTATATAATCACAGCAACAACAACATCGAACGTTCATGGTGGAGAGTAATTATGTAGATCTCATACACAGAGTAGTTTTGAATCTGCACAAACACGGCACTTTACAATTTTACATTAGAGAGGCGGTGGCCAGTGCATTCTAGATATAGTGTAATCTAAGGCTACATACTTTTACTTGATTAGCTTCTGTTTCTTTTAAATCAAGGAAATGTATCGTTTATACTCGTTTGTGTTACCTTGTAAATTGGTAATTACCTTTGTATTGTATACAATTCGTTTTGTCTCATTTTAGTAAATTATATAGGCCTACCTTTACGTTGGGATTTTGCATTGTTTGATTTTTGCTTTTTTCCGAACAAGCTATGTTCAAATTTCAAAGAAGTTACTGTTCAAATCGCTCTGAGTGGTAGTGTATGGATCACCCTAGCTGTTTGGTTACGTTCTGAATAGGTTATATCACTCCGATATAGCGTTGCAGTTTGGACATTTTCCTGTTCTAATGTTTCCGATCAAACGAACAACTTGAGGACCGAATAAATCTTAAGTAGTAGTAAAAGCCTGATTAGGGGAATATAACTCTTGTTTGGGGAAATCATGTCCGCTATATTACCGGCCGTGGAGTACTATAGAAAGAAGTGGTTTCGATGGAATTATGCGTCCAGGTGGACCATCCATGTTCCAAATGGGTAGTAGGTGGTGTCATTCGAAGCTCTCGGGAGGTAGAGTATGACAAGCTGATTTTGTCACGCTGCGCAAGCAGACGTCACGCCTAAGCATGCGCAGTCGAGCAGTTGTATAGAAAGATGACGCCACTGAATATAGCGTGACCCATACATTTCTTATTCAAAGTTAAGAAAAGAATAATGAAGTGTGCAAAAAGATAAAGAATCCTATGTTTGTCAATAGGAAATTCTCGCGTTCTTGGCTCCAAGATTGCTCGAGAGGAAGTTCAGTTTGGAGAAGAAAGTTCTTTCAGCGCTGTGGTTGTTAGCAAATGAGGAATCGTTTCGCGGTGTTGCTGACAGACTTGGGATGAGCAAAGGCTCTTTGCAAATGGACTTGCTCAGAGACGTGCATTTCCGGATGCGGTTGGCGTTATTGATGGGTCTCACTTTGAAATACCTGGTCGAAAAGAGAACAGAGCCTCATTCATAAACCGCGAGAAATATCCGAGTATCCAGATCCAGGGAGTATGCGACAGTACGTTAAAATTCCGCGGCATCTACGTAGGATGGCCAGGATCAGTTCACAACGCCATGGTGTTCAAGAATAGCCCCCTATGTAGGAAGGTTCAAGATCAACTTCCATCGAAATACCACCTGATCGGAGATTCGGCATACGGCCTAACGGAGTATATGATGGTAAAATTCCGAGACAACGGTCACCTCACACGTGTAGAGAGAACAACATATGTCTGTCCTCAACTCGAGCCAACATAAAAATGGCGTTTGGTCTTCTTAAGGGCAAGTGGCATCGGCTGATATTCCTTGACATGAGGTTGATTGAAGAGATACCGCCGGTGATCAGTGCCGCCTGTGTTCTACACAATTTCAGGCTTGATTATGAGAGTAAGGACGATGAAGATTTAGAGCAGTTTGTGCCGACTGAGGATTATACTTTGATGGTTTGGTGTTGCGCTTCAAAAATTCAGAAATGCGTTTAGAGCTTCAAAAAAACTTTTTCTTGGTCAGCAGCACCAAGAAGCAGCAAACACATTTCTGGCCTTTCTTTGCGCCCAAGATGGCTCAATGCGCAGAGGATAGTATAGTAACAGTATAGTCACTCACATTTAGTAGTATAAAAGCGCATTTCGAGCCCTATTGACCTTGTGGCGCAGTGCGCAGGGGATAGTATAGTAACAGTATATTGACTCACATTTAATAGTATAAAAGCACATTTCGAGCCCTATTGACCTTTCGGCGCAATGCGCAGTGGATAGTATAGTAACAATATATTGACTCACATTCAGCAGTATGAAAGCGCATTTTGAGCACTATTGACCTTGAGGCGCAATGCGCAGAGGATAGTACAATAACAGTATATTGACTTACATTTAGTAGTATAAAAGCACATTTCGAGCATTATTGACCTTGCAACACAATGCGCAGATTCACTGCGCGCATGCATACTAGGTAAATAGTGCTGGGTGGACGTATAAAAGCAATATAAAAGCGCATTTCGAGCTCTATTGACCTTGCGGCGCAACGCTCAGCGGATAGAAAGATCACAGTATATTCTCACATTTAGTAGTGTAAAGCGCATTTCGAGCCCTATTGACCGTACGGCGCAATGCGCAGAGGATAGTATAGTTACAGTATATTGACTCACATTCAGTAGTATAAAAGCACATTTCCAGCCCTATTGACCTTGCGGCGCAACGCGCAGACGATAGTACAGTAACAGTATATTGACTCCCATTTAGTACAGTATAAAAGCGCACTTCGAGCCCTATTGACCTTCGGCGCAACGCGCAGAGGATAGTATAGTAACAATATATTGACTCCCATTTAGTAGTATAAAAGCGCATTTCGAGCTCTATAAAAGCGCATTTCGAGCCCTATTAACCTTAAGGCGCAATGCGCAGAGGATATTATAGTAACAGTATATTGATATTGACTCACCTTTAGTAGTATAAAAGCGCATTTAGAGCCCTATTGACCTTGCGGAGCAATGCGCAAAGGGTAGTATAGTAACAGTATATTCACCCACATTTAGTAGTATAAAAGCGCATTCAGCGGCCATCTTGAATTTACCCAGTTTTCAAAAATATCTTCCTAACTCTACTCCTCTGGAACCAATGAAGCAATCAACACGAAACTTGGTACACAAAATCAACGGATCAGGGTCTCTCAAAATTCTATTTGAGAGGTTGCTCCGTAAAACAAAATGGCCACCAGCGACCAATCAAAATGGTCGAATTTTCAAGCAACGGATTTAGACGGCGAAAGTGAGGAAATATATGGTACATATATATGATATGGCGATCATGAATATGCAAAAGTTTTGCTCCTGGGTCACGTGGTTTGGCCGCCATCTTGAATTTTGTCAGAAACGGAACACATCTTCAAAATCAACTCCAGTTAATGAATAAAATTTATAATGGAATATTTAAAGAACTATTAGTCGAATCTCTTTCAAAATTAACCTCTTGCCAATTTATAGCATTATGTAAATTATAAGTTTGATAATTTGATTTATTTTGAGGATTACCATAGCAACGTCACAGGAGCTTTCTTTTGGAAATATGAAAGCGACGTTAAACCCTATTCACTCACTCTTCTGGAAATATCGAAGACCATAGGATTTTAATTATTGAATATGCAGTAACAAGGATCTGGAAAAACCTCTTAACTATTTAAGTTCCTAATATCGAACGTTCTCTATGGCAACTATATTTCTGAAATTATTGGTAACCATGTTGCAAAAGTAAAACCCCAAATCAGCAGTAAACGCGATGTTAACGGAACGCAAGCAATCAGACGTCAAATTACTTTAGAAAAGAATGTGTCATTATTTGTCTATTATTAGTCTAGTTAACTATGTGCCTTCATCAAAGTGCATTTGCCTGCAAAATTTGTACCAGACCTGAAACCTTGAAAAATACAATATTTCTACCACCAGTAGGAATATTTTTATAACAGCTTCAAAATTCGCAGCATAAAGATGTCAAGAATATATCCCTCCTCATACAAAAGGTGTGATTTTCCATTTGGGTTCCTCGTTGATACTTGTTAAGCATTCGCCAATCTGCGGAAGCAATCTTTCATGTCGAGCATGCACAATAATTACACGAAGTTTTTTGGTCATGAGATTGTATTTCGACATATTTTGGTGATCACGCAGATCCATAATGAGGTGGAGGGATCACAAAATGAATTCGTTGTATATTACAATGCCATGCGCCGGCACAGAGCCGTAAGAGATACGCATTGCTGGACTTTATCACAGTTTGCGTTTCCCTTGATCTGTATGTGTTGACACGGGTAGTTGTTTAGTTTTTAAAATAAGTGCTGTTAACCCGCATGTATTCTCGTTCGCTTTGCGGAATAGATACCGATCGAAACAAGGGCGTGGGAATCTTAAATAATTGCGGTTGGTGATGGAGTGGGGGGAGAGCAAGATGACTATATCGACTATACTTGAAAGAAAGGATATGTAATTCTAGACATGATTTCGCTCGCTTTGTTGTGTTTTACTGTAAATATTCCCAATACTTTCACACGTTTAACTGGCCAAATGAGCGATGCCAAAAGCTCGGAAGAATTCGAGCCACTGTTTTAATTTGTGTTCGGGAGATACTATTCTTATTCTGATAAGTAAAAATCTATTTTCTCGCATTCGGGTGGGTGTAGACTGGGGTTGGAGCTTGGCAGCGCCGATGTGTGAAATGTCAAACCTCTTTGGGTATATTTTCAACTCATTTAAAACAATTTATGGCCAGAAAGGCGGGCGGAGAATGGAAGTTTACCTCCGCACTCCACTACCCTTCCATAGAAAACCTGGCAAGGGACCCCTATCCCCTTCGCCTCTACTAAGTCTATGTGATACGTAGCTTAGTGGTTGGTCAATAAGTTGTTCGATGACTGCCAACCAGGTAAGTACATTCACATACAGAACGTGTCTCTAGATAACACGAGCGTTTTTCGTTACATAGAACGTTCTTGTATCAGCACGGTTGCCCTGAAATTGTCCCCTTAATTATTTTTCTTACCCCTTGAGCTACGGGGCTGAAACTTACCACACTATACCCTTGAATCAAGCTCTACCGAAAATGTAAAAAAAATCCAAGATGACCGCTTTGATGACGTCACAGTGACGGCATTTCCAAAAACGGTATTTTTTTGGCCGATTTTTCGGTCGGATTATTCGATTTTTTTATTTATGCAATTTCTCCGCAAAAACTGCATGATAAATTAGTAAATATTAATGTGATGTGAAATAAAATAGTTTTTCACTGCGGAAAAGCAGAAATTTTGAAGAAATACAAAACCATCACTTTTCTGGTACCTCACGTGGCCGCCATCTTGAATTTACCCATGATCCTCTGCTCGGGGGTTATGCAAATGGGCTCTAAATGACCCCAATATAATAAGCTAAAAAGTCAAGGAGATTCAGCTCTTCAGTTTTTGTCGTTCCGGCGATAGAGCAGAAAGTTTCGTAGGGGGTCCATTTCGCTCCCCCCCCCCCCCCCGGCCAGGCCAGGTAGAGTTAATCAAAGAATTACGCTCGCTGAAAGTAACTTCACAAAATATGGTTGATTAGTTATCATAATATTTACGATGATTTATTTATTCACTGACCATATAGAGGCTTCAGATTCGATATTTATTAAAGACCTCTCCCCTAATAAGAATATTCGAACCGAATGATTGGAAGATGTTTGAACGAACATCAAGCAGGCGTAAGTATAAATCTAAACAAGCACAAATCTTTTTTACAAGAATAAGTAAATATATTCTCAATGATGCCAGTTGTCCTGTGATGTTTTTTTTTATCTCAGTCACGTTTTTATTGTTAATGTTCACGTCTACATATTGACTGGAATGATCACACGGAATTATATGCATTATCGAAAAAATATGTTGTAACTGATGTTTCAACGCATCTAATGGAAATAGATGAGTGGTGTTACCGTCCAGTATGGGTAGAGGCCGTTAGTAAAATAGGGCCAATAATCTTATAGTTCGAGTTATTATGCAGCACAGCAGCCTGTAAAGCCCGTCGCAGACCAAAAATTTATTTCCCACCTTGGTACCATACACAGTCGGAAAATGTTTTTTCCCCAACATCGTGGTGTTAGGAAAGGGTGTTGACAAATGTGAAGACTAATAAATGGTGTTGTTAAGTTCAGTTCAGCATCAAATAATACTGTTGGTCAACACCAATAAAGGTTGTTGAAAAATGGCTCAACACCATATTTTAGTCTTCACTGACAAGTGCTTATACTGACTTGACACTAATTCATGATGTTGGCCAACACCATTTATTTGTGTTGAGCTCAACACCTTTTTTCTTTGGTGTTGGTCAGCACCCTTTTTCTGGCTTTGTATAGATCAAAATGACTATTTAGGCCCCTTCAGAAGAAAAAACTCAGGGCCACGGTCCACCATGGCTCGCATGCTGAGAATCTGACGCTTGTTTTTGGTAGGCCGTAGGGGACAAAAATCGGCATTTGGTGTATATTATTAGCCAATCACAAAGGTGTTTTACGTGTTGACATTAATTATTATATGTCTACATACAATTTAATTCGATATCTGTATATCCGTATACATATTATTTAGATTCTGCATCAAATATTTCGATACTACTTCAAATTAATTTGTATCCCCATTCAAATCATTTTGTATCCGTATACATATTATTTATATATGGCATCCAACTATTTAAAAGTGTGGTTGGCCACAGAGGACAAAAATGTCTATTTGGTGTAGACATTTCAGTCAATCAGTTTTATGTATGTCATACATAATTCATTATATATATGTCATATAATTCATTAAATATGTCATACATATTTCATTCAATCACGACCACTGGAAATATGTATGACATGCGGTAATCGCTTCCGCCACAAAATGTTCTGTTTCATGTAGAAATGGAGCAAACAATGACAACGTGCGTTACAGATTCCATACATGGGCACATGTGCTACGGCGCCATTTTTCAGCTTCTGAAACATGTCTCGTACAGACAGGGAGCAATTTATTTTTAGTAAAATTTGATTCTATTATCTGTAGTGATTGTAGGAGCGGAAGTGATGTATGGTGTCTATAATTCCGACGATTTTATTGGGCCAATACGATGCTACATCGAAATATATTTAGGATAACATATAAAATAATATTTATACGGATACAAAATGATTCGATGCAGTATCTAAATCATCTGCAATGCGTATACAAATTAATTTGATGTGGCATTGAAATATTTGATGCAGTATCCTAATAATATGTATACGGATATAAAATAATTCGATATGATATCGAATTAAATTGTATGTAGACAGATAATAATTAATGTCTATACGTAATAATAATTCGATATGATATCGAATTAAATTGTATGTGGACAGATAATAATTAATGTCTATACGTAAAACAGCTATGTGCTTGGCTGAGGATATGTGTCTACACCAAATGGCGATTTTTGTCCCCTACTGCCTACCATACTCATATTCGTGTTCGATGGCTTCTCATTATATTAATCTGTTTCAGTCGAGCTACAAAATGGAATACCGAGACTAATAGTGAAGTTTCGATTGTAATAAATCATGGCTCAATTATTTCTACAAAACATGAAAAACGCCAGTGTGGTACGTTCACAAAACTCCCCCTTTGTCCCTACTCGCTTTGTTCTCCCTCTGGTTCGTGCCGTCAAACCTTGTCCACCAGGGCGCGCTTTGAGGACCAAGGAACCAGAACCAATGGTAATTATATTTTATAATCGGCATGTTTTACCCAGTAACCGAAATTAATGGGATAACGCTAATTCAGATTGACTGTTGTTAATTTCATGTGTAAAGAGTGTCCTAACAGATTTGTTTTCTGGTTCAAAACTTCCTTATTGATGTGTCAAATATTCCTGGAGGGGACGGTATTCTTGATCGAATGAACGATGAAGTTCAGTCTCCAGTTGCGCCAGGCTGGCGGCCTCACGGACTACAAGGAACGTTGAGCCGATTCAAAACTACGGATTTATGAGTTCGTATTTTTTGTCTGCAGTATCGCGTGTCCAGCTATCCGCGTTAGGACTTAGCGTTAGTACATGAAGAGTCCGAAACGAATCAAGCTTTACAGCAAAATGGTTGAATAACAGATAAAATGCCTATAGCGACCAATAGGCGGTTTAAATCAACGGGGGAACAAGGCGGGTAAGGGACATAGTGACACTCGCTGGTATATAAACGTACCAATGTTATAAAATATTTCCGACGTTAAGCATGTTAAGTGTCATATGTTCATTTGATCTGCTTCTTTATCAAGTTCTGTTAAAATAAAACACCTGTTTTTTCATCTACATACTGCGATGGTTTTTCTTTTAGTTGTCTATAGTTATATTTGTTTTAAACTTCTTTTATTGTCCTTAATAGGCAATGGGATTATGGACAAGTTATTTCATCTTATGAATCACTCTCCCTATAATTTGGCAGCTGGACAGTTTATGTATAAAATAGTATACAATGGTGTTTCTGGCAGGAGAAAAATGGAGATGAAAGGGGTGATGGGGGTGGTATGCCGTAGAATAACCATACACGCTCGAGCATGTGTTGGACTCCAGTATCCGTGATCAACTCAGTTAAATCTTCCACTATCTCCTATGAATTTTTGAACGGCTTGGAAAATTTTAACATTGATTTCAGCCGACAATGAATCGTTCGCCCAAAGGATGTCCCGGGTAGAAATTGAAGTTGGTAGGTTATCAATCATTACATCCCTAATTTCTTGATATTTGTGAAAATGGAAGAAAAAATGTTGGGCATCCTCTGAGGGGTCTCCACAATCACAACCCGCATCAGTGACCATATTAAACCGTGACGAGTTTAATTGGCTGCAGTTATGTCTCATCTGTGTTTGTATTATATTGAATTTTCTAGTTCCCACAGAATAGTATTTCGGTACAGATTTAAGTTGTCTATCTTCTGCTCTATTTCTTGTTTCAGTATCAGTATTGTTCCAAAGTTGTAGAGCTCAAGGGATGAAAGAATTTTTTAAGATGTTGAGTCTGGCTCTGGGGATCACGATCATTTCTCAGGTTATAAGGCGTCACCCCCCCCAACTAAGGGCGTGATCAAAATCCCGGAGCCTCGTCGTTATAAATTTTTTGCATAATTTTCATTTTCCTTTTTTTCCTTCTAACTTTCAATGTTTCCCATCCAGTTTCGGAATAGATTGCCTCTCTTCTTGCGAACAATGGCAGACCAGTGACGATTCGCCTGGCGGATAATTGGATTTTTTTCTAATTTTTCTGAATCAGTTAATGAACAGCCGTCCCAAACAACCGAGGCATATTCCATGATTGGTCTCACAAAGCTCAGATAGACCTGTGCTGAAGTATTAAAGCTTGAGCTTAAGTTTTCGCATTAACCCAATTCGTTTAGTGGCTGTTTCGATAATATGATCGATATGAGTTCCCCATTTACAATCATCTTGGAAGAATACACCCAGGTGTCGATGGAAATTTGATACTTGTAGTAACGTTCCGTCAAAAAAAGATTTCAGGTTGGTTTAACAAATTTCTGTTACTGAATATACGTAAAATTGTTTTAAGGGCGTTAAACTCTGAGAACCATTGCTTGGACCATTCGAGTAAGACTTTCATGTCATGATTCATAACATGTAATGTCTACAGATTTGCAATGCAGAGATGAGTCATCGGCGAAAAGTCGGGTGATACTTGTAATTTTGTCCGCTATATCATTAATATATATAAGGAATAACAGGGGAGTTGATACCGAGCCTTGACGAACTCCAGCATTAGTGGTACAAATATTTGAAGACGTATTCCCAACAGATTCACTCTGGGATCTGCCACTAAGATAACTTTGAAGCCATTCGAGTGCTGCACCCTCTATGCCATATTGTTGTAATTTAAAGAGTAGGCCATTCTACCAGACAGTATCAAATGCCTTTGATATGTCACAAAAAAACACGCATGAATGTGCACCTTTGTCCATTGATTCACATAGACTATGATATAATTCGATAAGTTGGAAGCCAGTAGAGTGACCAGGAAGAAATCCCGCTTGAAATCTATAGAATAGTCTATTCGAGTGAAAATGGTTATATAAATTTTTGAACACAATACATTATTTTCACGACAGATAAGCAAGGAGATTGGTCGATATTTACTTGGTTGATGTCTATCGTTTTTTTTTAAATTGGCAATACTTTGGCACTTTTCCAGCAGTCAGGAACCTTTTTACTTGAAAGTGACATATTAAATAAATGTTTCAATGGGATGCTAACTGATCGTCCAACCCGCTTCAACATTCGGTGAAGCGTCATGTTAGCGTCAATGTTCTGGATAATATTGAATATTTCTTCTTCTGTACTGAACAAAGTGTCAAGTCGATTATCGCACTTATATGAAAATGGTGGTAAAATTGATATTTGATACGTTTACCTTTCATTCGATATAACCCGTATGAATGTATCTTCACATATACACGCCCTGGTGTATATGGAATATAAGCGCCTAGTCCGACATTCAATATTCAGCCGTCGTCCATTACAGGATTTACTCCATACTCTAAAGACATAATTCGCATAACAGCACTAGCACCAAACAACAAAAGTCATGCTACACACAGGCATAGGCTAGTTTTCTGCAAGAGGGAAGCGGTCAACAGCTTTCATTGATGTTGGAAATATACCTTGTTGTTCCAAAGATCAAATCAGTATGGCCACAGGCCCTCAAAACAAGAGTTTTGGGTGTGTGTGGGCGCTGATATTAGGGCGAAGTGTCGAAATATGGCGTCTCTGTATATAACCTCGTGCTTTATATAAAAACGCACGAAGATCTGAAACGCAACGAGAAATAATTTACCTCCAAACGAAACATCAGTTATTCTACAAATTTGTCCACTTTTGTGCACCTTTGCCGGGCGATTCAAAACCCAACGTAACTGTTCGTTTATTCCGGCACACAGAGATGATTGTCCGCATCTTTCTCAATTCTGATTGAACGGACAGTTACGCTGGAATTTGAATCGCCCGGCTAAGGTATAAAATTGCACAAATTTACTAATTTGACGACGGAAATATATAGAGTGGCACTTGTAGGATAAGCTGATGTATTTTGCTTGGAGGTAAACCGTTTACTTCTCGTTTCACCCAAAGTGCGTTTCAGACCTTCGCGTATTTTTAAATAAAGCATAAGGTTACGTATAAAGACCCCATAATTCGACACTTCACCCTAATACCACCTCCCAACCCGGCACCCCCGAAAACACTCATGTTTCAAGGGCCTGTACGTATGGCTAATCAGTATTCTTACCTCAATGCCCAAATTTATCAAAACCGAGAGATCTCTATGCATAGTGGAACATCTTATTCCCATTTTGAATCATTTACACATCCCAAAGTTCAAGATCTGAAAATCACATTTTTCCCCGTTGCTTTTGTCGTTCAAGGCATTATTTTTAGCTCACTAAGCAAACTTATCAAACTGAGGGATCTCTATGCATAGCCTAACATATATGTCCAATTTGAATCTATTTTCATATGCCAAAAATCAATATTTGATGGTCAAATTCAAAATAGTGACCAAATGGGGTCATATGAATATCACACCCTTGGTTGTGCAAAAGCAAAGCAAAAGCAAAACCGAGTGACCTCTAAGCATAGTCCAACATCATATGTCAATTTCGAATCTACGTACGTATCTCAAAGATAAAGATTTAATAGTCAAATTCAAAATGGCATCCATATGGGTTATTTGAAAAGCACATATTTCCGTGTTGCTTGTGTAGTTCAAGGCATTATTCTTACCTCACTGAGCAAATTTATAAAAACTAGGGGATCACTATGCATAGCCTAACATGCTATGCCCATTTTAAATCTACGTACATATCTCAATGATCAAGATTTCATGATCAAATTCCAAATGGCGGCCATATGGGGTCATATGAAAATCACAGTCTTGGTTGTGCAAAAGCAAAGCAAAAGCAAAACTGGGTTATCTGAAAAGCACATATTTTCCTGTTGCTTGTGTAGTTCAAGGCATTATACTTACCGCACGGAGCAAATTTATAAAGATAGTCCCGCGGCACTGTAGCTCATCTGTCTGTAACTGGAGAACGCAGCTGTGAGAAATTTTTACTAAAGAACTGCAATAGATGAGTTTCTAACTTGTGTTGTCCCTCCTGAACACTAAATGATCCATGCAGTTATTTCCTGAGATTTCATGATAAAGTTTTATGGGAAATTCAAGATACGGCCATATTGGATTTTCGAATCGGACAAGAAAAGGTATCTCGCTCAACTTGACCCCAAGGGGAACCTGTGTATCAAATTTGAGAAAAATCAATGCAGTAGTTCCTGAGAAATCCATGATCGCGATAACAAAGTTTCATGGGGAAATCTAAGATGGCTGCCTGGTGGCCATATTGAATTTTTGAATCAGAGCAGAAAAGATATCTTGCACAACTAGACACCAAGGGGAACCTGTGTACCAAATTTGAGAAAGATCTATGCGGTAGTTCTGGAGAAATCACGATGTTTCATCTGGAAATCCAAGATGGACGCCTGGTGGCTATATTGGATTTTTCAATCAGAACACAAATTGTATCTTTCACAACTAAACCCCAAGAGGAATCTCGGTACCAAATTTGAGAAAGACCCATGCAGTAGTTCCTGAGAAATCGTGATAACAATGTTTCATCTGGAAATCCAAGATGGCCGCCTGGTGGCCATATTGGGTTTCTGAATCAGACCACAAATGTATCTTGCACAACTAGACCCCAAGGGGAACCTGTGTATCAAATTTGAGAAAGATCCATGCAGTACTTCCTGATAAATCACGATTACGAAGTTTCATAGGGAAATCCAAGATGGCCGTCTGGTGGCCATATTGGATGTACGAATCAGAGCAGAAAAGGTGTCTTGCACATCTAGACCCCAAGGGCAACCTCTGTACCGAATTTGAGAAAGATCCATGCAGTAGTTCCCGAGAAATCACGATGACAATGTTTCATCTGGAAATCCAAGATGGCTGCCTGGTGGCCATATTGGATTTTAATCACACCACAAATTGTATTTTGCACAACTAAACCCCAAGGGTAACCTCTGTACCAAATTTGAGAAAGATCCATGCAGTAGTTCCTGAGAAATCGCGATAACAATGTTTCATCTGGAAATCCAAGATGGCTGCCTGGTGGCCATATCGGATTTCTGAATCAGACCACAAAAGTATCATGCACAACTAGACCCCAAGGGAACATGTGTATCAAATTTGAGAAAGATCCATGCAGTACTTCCTGATAAATCACGATAACAAAGTTTCATAGGGAAATCCAAGATGGCCGCCTGGTGGCCATACTGGATGTTTCGAATCAGAGCAGAAAAGGTATTTTGCACAACTAGATCCCAAGGGGAACCTGTGTACCAAATTTGAGAAAGATCTATGCAGTAGTTCCTGAGAAATCGCGATAACAATGTTTCATCGGGAAATTCAAGATGGCCGCCTGGTGGCCATATTGGATTTTTGAATTGGACCACAAAAGGTATCTTGCACAACTAGCCCCCAAGAGGAACCCGTGTACCAAATTTGAGAAAGATTCATGCAGTAGTTACCGAAAAATAACGATGACAAGATTTCACTGGCAAATTCAAGATGGCCGCCATGGAAGCCATATTTAAAATCGTATCGACGCGGCATGAACATTTCTGGTGTTCTCATTGGGAGGAACATGCATGCCAAGTTTCAGCTTAATCGGCCAAGCGGTTTCAGAGAAGAAGATGTTTACGGACGACGGACGACGGACGACGGACAGTCAGGCCATGACATAAGCCCATCGGGCCTTCGGCCCAGATGAGCTAAAAACTAGGAAATTTAAAGGTCAGATTCCAAATGGCGATCATATGCGGTCATCTGAAAATCTCACTTCTTCATGTTGCTCCTGTAGCTCATTTTAAAACACAATAATATTTTGATGCGATCTAAGTTCATTGCCATTTCATCAGGTCTGCCACAAAATATATCCGGTCTATACATTCCAAACAACGCAAATTTTGATTTTTTTTTAATACTAGTGTGTTTTTGAATGAAAACCATATTTTTTATCTTCTGTTTTTCCTTCAAACTCCTCTATCTTGGGGGAAAACAAATAAATCTGGTACCGGAACCGAACAATTCGGACGGATTTGGAGGTTTTTCTCATCCACACATTTCATTTTTTACTGAATGTGATAGAACGTTCCACGCGTTAGCTAGATAATTTTAGTCCTTATCGAATAAGTATTAATTGAGCAAATCAAGTTTAAACCCGGGCACTAAAGAAGATTGTTGGAGCAATTTTTGACTCGTTTCGTTGGATTCCACGAGTGGGGAATAAATCAAAATTGTGCCAAAGGTTGAGAACCCTTGGTATCATGAGCTGTTATAATCGGCTTTAATTTAGTATGTTACGGTGGCCCGTTAGGGCCATTGTCGTTTTCTTTTGATTTCCTATGTTTTTCTTCTATTTCCGAAGAAACCAACTTAATTTTCTAGATTTTCTTTGTATTTTCCAAGAAATCAAATGAATTTTCAGCGAATTCATAGCAATATTCTGCGAATTTTCCGTGTTCAACGACGTAAAAACAGAGACAAAGTCGAAGAAAAACCTATGAAATTCTTGAAAAACTCCAAATATAATTTCCTCCGCGGATATAAAATTTCCTCCGCGGATATAATATTTCCTCCGCGGACATAATCATTTCCTCCGCGGATATAATATTTCCTCCGCGGATATAATATTTCCTCCGCGGATATCATCATTTCCTCCGCGGATATAATATTTCCTCCGCGGATATAATATTTCCTCCGCGGATATAATCATTTCCTCGGCGGATATAATATTTCCTCCGCGGATATAATATTTCCTCCGCGGATATAATATTTCTTCCGCGGATATAATCATTTTCTCCGCGGATATAATATTTCCTCCGCGGATATAGTATTTCCTCCGCGGATATAATCATTTCCTCCGCGGATATAATGTTTCCTCCGCGGATATAATATTTCCTCCGCGGATATAATCATTTCCTCCGCAGATATAATGTTTCCTCCGCGGATATAATATTACCTCCACGGATATAATCATTTCCTCCGCGGATATAATATTTCCTCCGCGGATATAATCATTTCCTCCGCGGATATAATATTTCCTCCGCGGATATAATCATTTCCTCCGCGGATATAGTATGTCCTCCGCGGATATAATATTTCCTCCGCGGATATAATCATTTCCTCCGCGGACATAGTATTTCCTCCGCGGATATAATATTTCCTCCACGGATATAATCATTTCCTCCGCGGATATAATATTTCCTCCGCGGATATAATATTTCCTCCGCGGATATAATCATTTCCTCCGCGGATATAATATTTCCTCCGCGGATATAATATTTCCTCCGCGGATATAATCATTTCCTCCGCGGATATAATATTTCCTCCGCGGATATAATATTTCCTCCGCGGATATAATCATTTCCTCTGCGGATATAATATTTCCTCCGCGGATATAATATTTCCTCCGCGGATATAATCATTTCCTCCGCGGATATAATATTTCCTCCGCGGATATAATATTTCCTCCGCGGATATAATCATTTCCTCCGCGGATATAATATTTCCTCCGCGGATATAATATTTCCTCCGCGGATATAATCATTTCCTCCGCGGATATAACATTTCCTCCACGGATATAATCATTTCCTCCGCGGATATAATATTTCCTCCGCGGATATAATATTTCCTCCGCGGATATAATATTTCCTCCGCGGATATAATCATTTCCTCCGCGGATATAATACTTCCTCCGCGGATATAATATTTCCTCCGCGGATATAATCATTTCCTCCTCGGATATATAATACTTCCTCCGTGGATATAATATTTCCTCCGCGGATATAGTCATTTCCTCCGCGGATATAATATTTCCTCCGCGGATATAATATTTCCTTCGCGGATATAATCATTTCCTCCCCGGATATAATATTTTCTCCGCGGATATAATATTTCCTCCGCGGATATAATCATTTCCTCCGCGTATATAATATTTCCTACGCGTATATAATATTTCCTCCGCGGATATAATCATTTCCTCCGCAGATATAATATTTCCTCCGCGGATAAAATATTTCCTCCGCGGATATAATCATTTCCTCCGCGGATATAATATTTCCTCCGCGGATATAATATTTCCTCCGCGGATATAATATTTCCTTCGCGGATATAATCATTTCCTCCGCGGATATAATATTTTCACCGCGGATATAATATTTCCTCCGCGGATATAATCATTTCCTCCGCGTATATAATATTTCCTCCGCGGATATAATCATTTCCTCCGCGTATATAATATTTCCTCCGCGGATATAATCATTTCCTCCGCGTATATAATATTTCCTCCGCGTATATAATATTTCCTCCGCGGATATAATCATTTCCTCCGCGGATATAATATTTCCTCCGCGGATATAATATTACCTCCGCGGACATAATCATTTCCTCCGCGGATATAATATTTCCTCCGCGGATATAATATTTCCTCCGCGGATATAATCATTTCCTCCGCGGATATAATATTTCCTCCGCGGATATAATATTTGCTCCGCGTATATAATATTTCCTCCGCGGATATAATCATTTCCTCCGCGGATATAATATTTTCTCCGCGGATGTAATATTTTCTCCGCGGATATAATATTTCCTCTGCGGATATAATCATTTCCTCCGCGGATATAATATATTCTCCGCGGATATAATATTTCCTCTGCGGATATAATCATTTCCTCCGCGGATATAATATTTCCTCCGCGGATATAATATTTCCTCCGCGGATATAATTAATTTCCTCCGCGGGGGAAATCCACGTGACTTGAGTAAGAGAAAGACGGCAAATTCATTAGCATTTTTGAAGCTGAGGAGTGAGGCTGATGTGCAGGTGACGTCACGATGGCGTCACTATGACGTCACATTCGGTGACATCCGGATCAAAGGTCACATCCGGTCACGTGACAACCGGGTCACTTCCTGTGACTTCACGATGGCGTCATTATGGCGTCACATCCGGTGACATCCGGGTCAAAGGTCACATCCGGTCACGTGGCATCCGGTAACATCCGGGTCACTTCCTGTGACGTCGCTTCCGGTCACCTGGCGGCCTAGCAAGAGTTATCTGCCCCTACCTAAGTGACTTCCAATGTTAATCTCATGCAGGTATGGAAAAGGGGGCTTGAAGAGGTCTTTGAACGCCACTATGAGATTCGCCCCCGTTTTCGTCCGGATGGGTACCACCCACGCATACTTCGATAGGATATCGATGCACGTCAAGATATACCGATTCCCATCGTTGTGTTTGGCAAAGGCGCTCATATCGACCAAATCCGCTTGCCACTGGGCATCTATTCCTCCCACGATGACCCGGTTCCGTAGAAAATGGCGACGGACAGATCGATGTAACTATTTTGGGAGTAGCTAATTACGAATCCGGGATGAAATTTTACATAAAGCGCGTTAAATTAGGATCTGTCTATTGACGCCTGGGTTAAATTGATTTTTAATGAATTTAATTATTTAATAATTAAGGTAAAATTTATTTTCAAAATCTGACCTCGGATTCGTGATCGATCTGCGTTATCCATATTACTTTTTGACGAAGTTTAGAGTAATTCGGAACAGTGGAATTGGGTGCTGCCCATTGAAGCCTGGGTTAAATTGATTTCTAATAAAATTAATTATTTAATAATTAAGATAAAATAGATTTTACAATCTGACCTCGGATTCGTCATCTACGTCCTCGACAATACTTTAGGACGAAGTTTAGTGTAATTCGGAACAGTGGAATTGGGTCTGTCCATTGAACAATCACAATCAAAGCGTGCCTGAGATACATCATTCTTTGGATAACGACTTTACAACGAATATTATGGATTAAGAATACTGATCAGCGATACGGATTTGATATTTTGGAACATCACGATGTCTTGCCGACATTATTGAAAACTGTTGACCGCTTCTCTCCTGCAGGAAACAAGCCGATGTTTATGTATACCATGATTTTCTTTTTGAATTTGGTGCTAATACTGTTATATGGAATATGGAATAGGTCTTTGGATTATGGACGCCGATATTCTCTAATGGACGACGGCTGGATTATGATTGACGGACTTGACGCTTGTAATTTGTGAGTGTCAAAACAATAAGTCATAATCCTGTTATTTAATGTCTGGTGAAATCTTTCTAATGCGCATTGGCTTTCTGGGTGGTATGCAGATGATTTGTACTGTTTTATTCCCAATTCATGCATGACTTGATGAAAGATTCCTGACATGAAATTAGATCCCTGATCAGACTGAACAGACTGGGGTAGGCCATCAAGTGTAAAATACTAAACTAAGGCCTTAACAATAGTTTTTGCCTTAATATTCCGTAAAGGAATAATCTCAGGGAACCTGGTTAAAACACACATGAGTGTCACCATGTATTGATTGCCTAACTTTGTTTTCGGTAATGGATCAACACAATCTATAATCACCCTTATAAAGGCTTCTCCAAAAGCAGGGATTGGTTGTAGAGGGGCCTTTGGTATGGTTTGGTTTTTCTACTGTTTGTGTGGCATGAGCTACAAAATTCCGAAACATCTTTCTTTAAATTTGGCCAACATAAATGATTTGAAATTTTGTAATGTTTTGTTAACACCTAAATGACCAGAAAGAGATGTTTCATGGGCTAGTTTGAGGATATCTGAACGATGTGATACACAATCTGATACTTAACTGCCCGCTCATCATCAGGTGACACATCTGGCGGTCGCCATTTGCGCATAAGAACATCATTCTTACAAAAGTAACACACAGGCTCTTGAGTTACATCACACTCATCTACTGCCCTGTCAAACAACTTGGAAATGTCCTTGCCACTATGCTGTTCACTAACCAGCTGTGAATTTGAAATTTTGTCATCAGAACATTCCAATTTGCTATCAAATGTGGCTTATCGGCCTCATCATTTAAACACACGAAAGTGTCAGGCAAACAAATGTCATCGATGACGTCATCTTTAAGAGAATTTCAGATTCCTCAAACAATTTACTCATGGCTCTAGTAAATGCACAAGCAGGATACAAACTTTGAATTTCGTCTTCAACTGGATCACGGCTCTGATCCAAGCAAGGCTTGTCAGTTACAATCAGGTTAACTCCGACCTTATCTTCCGCAAGATCATTGCCATGGAGTAAATGAACACCCTCAAATGGTAAACTACTTTTAATGCCCACCGAAACAGGCCCAGAAATCAAGTCGGAAGACAGATGAACGTTATGGACGTTACGTGTATAATTTACAGACTCTACCCCTTTAATCAGGACATTACTGCCTGCAGATGAAGAATCAGAAAACGGCAAATATCTGCCAACAAAAGAGACTGGGACGCCCGTGTCTCGTAAAATCTTCACAGGAGTAGCATTAGAAAAATCACTTGAAAGTGACAGAAAACCATTCTGGATAAATGGTTAACAAATGTTCATAACAGAATTTGAAAAACTATCAACCTTATCCGTGATAGAACTAATAGGAACAGTGTCTCTCGCCATCTTAACGTCATGTAAACTATGAACGTCACTAACCTGCTTGGGTAAAGATCTTGAAGTGAGGACACTACTGGGCTTTTGAAAGGCTTGATCTTCTTGTTTTATTTAAATTTAAAACAATGAGCCACTAAATGACCTTCCTTATGACAATAGCTGCAAACGGGAGACTTATTTTGAGTGTTAAAAGTGGGTGACTGAGACTTTGTGTTTGACCTTTGTAACATGTTGTAACTGGGGTTAGGAGATTTAGGCGCTGAGAAAGAACTGGGTTGTTACCTGAGAGATCAGACTGGAATAAACTTGAGAGCGTATTCATCTGCAAATCGTGCTGCTTGGTCTAAAGCGTCGGCAGTCTTTTCATCATGAAATGTTCTAATATCACCATGGATACACCTTTTAAGTTCCTCTACCTGCAAAAGCTGTCTAAGGCTTTCAAAGTGGTTGTCAGTTTTAACCGAAGCACACCACCTATCAAATAACTGTTCATTTGAACGAGCAAATTCTACACGAGTCTGAGAGTATTCTTTTTCACAGCTACGAAAACTGTGTCTATAGGCTTCAGGAACTAATTCATAACCTTTAAGTATTAAATCTTTCACCGTATCATAATTTGATGCTTGCTCCACCGTCAATTGAGTGTAAATGTCCCTTGCCTTAGCGATCAAAACCCTTTGAACAAGTAAATTCCAATTTTCTTTCGGCCAGTTTAAATTTTCAGCAATTTTCTCAAAATTTTGATTGTGATAGTACAGATACATGTGTAGGAGGACTTGTTTGAGACTGTAATTCCATACGCTTCATTTCTAACTGAAACTGTCTTTCTTCCCTTTCTCTGTCTTTTTAGAAATCTAATTTCTTTAGTTCCAGCTGATTTTGCATTTCTAATTTCTTTATTTCCAAATCATCAGTTGTTTCCTCAGTTCAATCAAAATCACTTTCATTCCAATTTTTTTGCTAACAAAATGTTTAATAATGAGTTTCTTAATTACTTGCTTTCTCAAAGACTAATTGGTTTGTAGGAATTTACACTGCGCAAACAAATCCTCTGTGTGTAGTTCGTTAAATTCCTCCTGACTAAGCTCTGAGGCAAACTATGCTGGGTCAAATGACATATTGATGGATTACTCCCTGACTTCACAAATTTAGACAATGTATCAATTTAGAACTATGTTGCAAAGCTGATCAGCTGGCAGCTAAAATGCAAAGCTCGCGGGCAGGCCCCCAATTTCTGTTACGTCATAAACGATAATAGAAACAAAACGTAACAGAAAACTTTTGTCAAGTCAAGGTATAACAATGCAATATTTGAATATAGTCAAATATAGTCTTACTGTTCAATGCTAAACCGGTGTATAATTCACAGTCCGTTTTGCGGTGCAAATCTCTACACAGTCCGTCTCGCACAAATCGCTGTTCTGTATTTTGATATTTGAACACTGCGCATTTCTTGTCGTTTCCGACAGTTCAATCACGTAGATTACAACGCAGCCAAAAGTCAATGCACAGGAGTATACAATCCGTACAGTAAGTATAACGCATCCACATAAAGCCAGTTTGAATTCCCTCTTCGATCATTGAATGTTGGGCTATTTATACTCTATGAGGCATTCGAGATAATTCGGCCAATCACGAAGTTTCCAGAACACAGCTTTGACGCATGATCTGACCCAGATACAATCCACAGCAGCTTCGAGAAAACCCCATGACTATAAGCACACAATAGAATGTGAACAAGCTTACGTAGCTCTATTCTTCGAGAAATATACACAGTGTATATTAATAATAACATGACAGCTTGTGTAAGCGTGACCTTTTCGCTTAACTGGGGGCTAGGGGCCGTATTAAGCCATGTACTTTAGGATCATCACGATGCTCATATGAACAGTCACAATCGAAGCGTGTCTGAGATACATCATTCTCTAGATGACGACTTTACAACGATTATTATGGATTAAGAATACTGATCAGCGATACGTATTTTATATTTTTGGAACATCATGATGTCTTGTCGGTATCATTGAAAACTGTTGACCGCTTCTCTCTTGTAGGAATTTAGACTATGTTTATGTATACTATGATTGTCTTTTTGAATTTGGTGCTAATACTGTTATATGGAATATGGAATAGGTCTTTGGATTATGGACGCGGATATTCTTTAATGGATGACGGCTGAATTATGAATGGCGGACTAGACGCTTGTTATGAATCGTGCTACCCCTAAATTTATACATTTCATGGGCCTTTTAACGTTAACTTCAACATTTGACAACACAACACCGTTTCATGGTCACTTACAATAACTTGTATTATATTCTCGATTAAAAGATGATATTTTCGTATGAAAATATGACCGGCTCTGACAGGTGTCACGGGATAGAGACAAGACAATTGTCAAGACAATGAAAGATACGACGGATGAAATGTACAATACATTGCCTTCATCCTAATTTGATAAAAAAGGGTATATTCGGAGACGTTATGAGGTCGTGAATGTGATTCGACAATCCTATAAGTTACAACTGGTCTCATAGTTATGCCAAACCCATGCCATGCTACGGCTCTGACAGGCAGAAATTCTATAACACTTGTGTCAATAACATCGAGCTAACCGTACATTTATTGCAGGTTTAACACGTCTATGTAAATTGTGCATGTGCCAGCAGATGTTCATTAATTTAGGAGATTCTATTTCACAATTCGGGCGAGTCAAGGGACGTCTGCTTTCATACAAGTAACAGTCGAATAAAATAAACAAATATATTACAAGATGAAATTTCTTGCTCTAGTTTAACTGTTGCCATCGTGAAATTGATTAACAAAGCTACACAATTAGGCATCTATCCACGTAATTTCCCAACAGCTGACAAAATCACTCCCCATTTGAGAGACCACATAAGCTCGTCCAATGATATTGGTAAGATGCCAACCGAGACGGGAGCATCGTGCCAAAATCAGTGGAGTTTTTTCAACAGAGGAGAGAAAGGATGTTAAAGTTTATCATATTATTTCAACCTTTCGTTATAATCTTTGTTGACAATCAATTTGAGCTGTGCAATAGAATAGAAATAAATTTTCATAGGCTTCGCCCATGCCCTAAAATACAAACTTTCTCGAACTGTGCGAAAAATAACCATTGAGCACGCCTATAAAAAACATTATTTCTTAAATATACATTTAGAACACAAGCCAGATTCTTGCAGGAGATAAACCGCCAACAGATGTCAATGACACCGACAAGACATCATAATATTCCAGTGGTCAAGTCCGTAACACTGATCAGTATCGAAATACATCATTTTCTAAACTATATTGCATATCATAGCAAGCGTCAGATCCGACATTCAATATTCAGCCGTTGTCCGTAAAAGATTTTTCTTGTCAATAATTGAAAGATCTATTTCGTATGACAGCACCAAATTCTGATGTGTTTGAAAAAAAAAATAATTTAAAAAAACAAGATATTTTCAAAGTAATTTGAACATGGCTGCCAATCACATTAATTGTGAGTTTCATACAAACATCATGTAGATATTATATTACCGATACGGATACATACACTCTTTACTCATTCCATTTTGCATGAACTGGAGGGCCTTTCCCTACAAAACTTATTCTAAGGACACGTGAGAGAAGACTATTAATTAGTAGTGATGTGGAACTGTGCGTTTCTGTGTGTGTAGTATAAAGATCAATTCTTCAAGACCAATTCAATATCAGCTTTTCGAACAAATCCTCCGCCTATTCTGGGGACATCAAAGGCAACAGGTTCACTCTAAACAATTTGAATAGCGCTGGCGTTGATTATACCTTCAACATGCAATGATCAAAACGAGGGATTATAGGATGTAAAAAGCATTTCTACTCCTCATCCTACTAAGTGGTTTCAAGAAAGAAACACTCTGACATAGCACGCAGAAAAGCTTTCCTTAAGAACAAATAGAACATCCGCTCTGTTGTATACTTTTCACTGCTCTCGAATCAAGACTGACGTATTTCAGACCTTATCCCCAGGACGTTGGACATCCCAGAAAGTTAAAAAAACAATGTGTAATCCGCGACCCTTTGTATTAATTGTCAGCTGAACATCTGAACTTTAATGGAAATCCAATGGCAACATCATCTCTAACCATTTGTTCGTACGACAAAGATGCTCAAGCGCAAAAGAACAAAGCTTTTCAGCTTTTCTTACCCCGAGTAATTCTTTTAGAACGACGGCCCTGAGGCAAATAATGCACAGACGCCTCATTGTCTCAATTTTAATGGGTTTTTTTGCCAATTATCATGCCAAGTATCATACACTGTTAGGAGGATATGGTCACACTGACCAAACTACCCATGGTACAGACCTGGCTGAACATACATTAGATGGACGGATACCCGGGTTGGTGACAAAAGTGGTAAAATTATTTCACCGAGGGGTTTATTCGCGACTGCTCAGCAGATTTCGTTGAAGTCATCTGACCGGTGTAGGAATTTTGCAGGTCTTGCAATGTGTGTCCGCTCAGATAATCCTAGTGTCCACCCGTTATAAATGATTAAAATAAATTGAATATCGACTTTACTTCTTCCCTCGAAAGATCCCGTTTACTATGATGTCTTTTCCCTGGATTTCCTCATAGACCGACCTTATGGCAAGATGTTTTACTATTTATTCAGTATTTGGTGATATTATCAAATATTTGCTGATATCATTAACTTGTTTGCTGATATTAGAAAATATTTAATGATATCGGAAAATCGTTTGATGATATCACTAAATGATTTCCCAACACCGATAAAGTATTTGCTGATATCAGCAAATCATTTGATGAAATAAGAAAATACGCCTTACTTGTTGATATCAGCAAATCATTTGATGATATCAGCAAATACTTCATATTTGATGATGTCACGTTTTTCTGATCTACGTGCATTGCAAAATCGACTGAGCAATATATTTACGATCGATCTTCAATAGACAGTACCATGGAGGAAGGGGTAGTAATTGGATGAATTGTGTTGATTTTCCGTTCGCGTAAGGTTTACGAAAAGTTCTACATAACAACGGAATAATCCGTGTAACTGGCATAAAATTCAATGTAATCCTTTGACAATGAGCTGCGCCGATAGCACCGGCGGTTTCTTCCGTATCACTTTGCCATAGTGTAAAATATGAGATGCGTTTTGAAGATTTAATCTTCTCTATACTTTATGAAAATTTGATAATCATTATAGATTGGCAATTAGCAATTATTGAATTAATTCTTAATTCTCTCTCTCTCCCTCGAATTGACAGGTGAGGTTTTCCTCTTGCATATCGCTTCAATTAATCTCGTGAAGCCAACACCTCCAGCCATTGCGAACTCGATTGAAGACGGAATCATAAGGAGATGGCCGAATTCAGCTCACAGAAATACTCGAAACTTGGGGACAATGCGATAATTTGTCAGATGAATCGTTGTTATTCAAATTAGTGATTCAACATATTCAACTACAAACAGATGCAGGCAACACACCAGCATTTGTTGCGAACAGCGGGATTTGAAAACTCGTATCAATATTGTCGTGAAAGAAATTTTGTGCACGCCGGTTTTCCACCGAATGTGTTAGGCACATACCGGTACATGTTTCTCTCTGCATATCAGGCCCTCTATCTATATTTTCATTATGTATGAACAGTGGCATCAAAGAATCAATATGTATACAAATACGTGGATGGGTACAGTAGTAGTTATTTGGTGGAACAGAGAAATCGGCTGATCTGATCCGCATAGAACACGCTACCACATGCCTCTGTTGTAGGAAGCAGCTAGACGGGGATCACTGAATCACAGTTGCTTCAAGAAATTCTACTACAAAACTTATATTCACCTTGTTGGAACGAGGCCTACATCTTGGAAATTTATTTTGAAAAAACACAATGGTGCGATTTAATTAAAGTAATTAAAGTACTGATGTCGGGTTTACTTGCATCATAGGGGTTTATTAGTCTCATATTTGTGATCATTTAAGGGAAGAAAGGTCTTGTTCGCTTTACATAGGGAATCGTCCTCAAGCTGTTCGGTTTGTAGGGCCAAACTGTCACTTTTATCAGAAGGATGTGAAATGGACTATTTTGTAAAGCATATATATTATACAGGCTACAACTCTGGAACTACGGGAAGTACCGCCGTGCAGCTGCTCGATATCAAACCAAATCGTCAACAGCTCCAGTCGCCCCGAACATAAAGATTCATTTAAAGCATTCCGCTGTATTCGCATGGCGGTCTACCGGAAGTGTTACCATGGCTACATGGGTTCAATTATCGGAAAAAAATAAATGGATGCAGCCAATTATTTTCCTTTCCTTCAATTCCTTCAAATGGCAAGTTATCATTTCTTAAACGAGACTGGATATCGACCGTCTCAACGTTGATGGTACTGTTAAACGAGTCTGGACTTGGACATCGACCGTCTCAACCTTGATGAACGCCGGTAATCTCCACAAAAAATACATAATTGTTCGGTACAGTTCATTATTACAATTAGAATAAGGTTTATTCTGTCTTGACGCACCCCCCCCCCCCCCCCCCCTTAATTTATGTACAACTCTACTGTTAGTATTAATTGAACTGAATGTTCAGACTGTCTCTCAAAATTGTCTAGATCGTCTAAAATGCGTGATTTCGGAAGCCGACCCATAGCTGCTCGCAGCTCTAGTTTTACTTTAAATTGGTTCAAAATGATAGCCTAAAATCTTATTTCTGATATACTGAATGCAATTTTTGTTTACAAAAATAAGAAAGATTGAAATAACTTGTCCACGTCACACATGTTAACCTCCTGGTATTCGATTTTTTTTCTTCATTTTTTAGTATGAAGGACTCCTTGGACCAAAAAGATCTTCCAGCAGTGGGAATATAATGTTAGCA
Organism: Hanleya hanleyi; assembly: GCA_036873755.1. Lineage (NCBI taxonomy): Eukaryota > Metazoa > Mollusca > Polyplacophora > Lepidopleurida > Hanleyidae > Hanleya > Hanleya hanleyi. The sequence goes on along the minus strand of JAVTVY010012116.1, from coordinate 28,320 downwards.
CACAACACCAGGGTAAATGGCGTTCTGGTCCAAGGGGTCCTTCCCGTCTAAATGCGCGTCCGAAGGACTCGACTTAGACCCTTTTTTCGCGAAATAGCTCAAGCTGTGGATTTCAGTTTCATGTGATAACTATATTCATAACGCAATCTCACAAAAATTTGTACATATTATGTACTTATATTTTCTCTTGCCGTTACATTAAAACCTTAGTATTTTTAAGATAATTTATTTTTTCGATTTCAACCGCACCACGTATAAGCCAAAATCCCGCCTTATCGCACCATCACCTTTATCACAACCTGGTTTTCAACCTGGATCACAACAAAATTGTCCAATATTGCAAGGCTAAGTATCTTTTCATAAACATATACCATCGGTATTCCATATGGTTCCGAGCTTCAGCTCTTCGACATTTCCACAAACCGCTCCATTTTCTTCGAATTAACTTAATTGTAATAATCAAAACAACAAACTAGTCATTACATTCGAATTCTCTGAATGAATATCTGTCACTTTGGGGAGTTCATTTATTGCAATTTAATTGAGAGAAAACTGATACCGTGCCAAAAATAAGTGATCTAATCGAAATATCCCATCTAAGAAATGATTCGAAACTGTGTTCAAAACTTTCCAATTCGCGATGGTCAATCTACTTTCAGCATGAACTTACCAGCTTAAGGTTTGCTATTATGCTGGATATTCAGCACAATATTTGTTCCTCTATTAGTCTCCAAGCAGACAATTCTTAAATTTGCTTCGGCAGGATGACAATAATATACGAATTGCCTGAATTCTATTTTTACCTGGAAATGCCCACGTTTTAACTATTACGTCGTTCAGCCCGAGTAACGTTAGTAGAACCAAGTCGTCCCATGGTGGTTTCACACAGTCAGGGAAGTGGAGGATGGTCACGAACAAACTGGGCAAAAGGATCCAAATTATTGACAAACAAACCATGCAAACACTTTTGCTCGTGGGTTTCCGGTGGGTCTTGGTCTTTTGCTCTGTAGACTCTGGGGGCTCGAATGCTGATGAATTTTGGCTTGACTTGGTCATTGCAAATGAGCGCTGATTTTTGGCGGCAAATATTTTCTGCTTACAGAGAATCCCACCTATTTGCATTTGTGCAACGATCCCCATTATACAAAGAGGCAATAATAGGCCGTATGTAGTAGAATAGAGATAGTTTTTCGGGTAAGAGTTCCAAGAGCACAAGAAGAAATCCTCGGTAATATTTGACCTTGAACTCTGTAATATGAATAGCGTTGTTGGAATAGCAGTGTAGAGCGTCAGAATAAACCACACCAGTATCATGACTGTGATAACTCTTAGTTTATATCTATAAAATTTGAAGCTCCGGATAGGGTAAGTCAGTGTGATTTCAAGCAGGACTTTGGCGAAATCACCAGCGAGATAATACCCCAAGAATACAAAGAGGCGCGCTCCTAGTGACACAAAGCAAAACGTTTCATTGAAAAGGATCTCTAAATTTGACCAGGGGAGCGAAACCATTGACAAGGAGAACATCACAACCCCAAGCAAAATTCCAGCAATACAGCCATTTACGATACCACATCTGGTGAATTTGTTCATTTGAGAGCTCCACAGAACAGAGCAAATGAACGTAGTATTCAAGACTGTCAGCAAGAGTGAACATATTCCAAGAATCACTAGTAAGCTTACTCTCACCGGTTCGCTATATTCAAAGAGGCCTGGGGAATCATTCCCATTAACGGATGAGGCAGAAGTGTTCATCGTGGAAAGTGTGGTGTCCATTCTGTTTATGGGATGCGGCTGCACTCGTTATTCCAGTATTTTTCATAATCTTAGTACAATTCTTGTTCTGATGTAAGTGGCGGTGCAAGAATCGGGCCGCAGTCGGTATTTTGTTGAAAGTGATCGCACAGGAATCAACCTGCACTCGTTATTCCAGACGAACACTGTATCTCCGTGGGTAAAGTGATGCGATATACTTTGTCTTAGACTAATAGAGCTATTACAGCTAATTCCCCAATAAATATGTTGAATGTCTCCCAGTCCCGGGAACTGAGGTTTGTCCTGCAAATCACTAGATTGTTGACTGAAGCGAGCGAAATGTTGGATTGTGCACGATAGCTGCAATCGTCTAAACCAAGCTGCTTAGCTTGGATTGGTACTGGAACTTTATATGCATATCCACGCGCTGATTCGCACTCAGTTCGAACACGAGCTGCTTTACGAAAACGTTCTATAAATATTGTTGTTACCGGGATATGATCAGGTCTTCAGTATGGCGTTCTCTCACTGGTTGACGGTCCGACTGGGTGACTCTCAGTCTGCTGATCACATGATAAACATCACCTTCGACGATTACAAATTCGCGTGTGCTGTACAGGTAAGGTGTTTGAAGCAATGAAATACATCTATGTTCTTCACAACTGAAACTAATTCAACGTGAAGAGCCGTTAATTTTGATCAATATTTTCATGGGATTGCTAGTTAATACCAGTCATTATCGTTGCACCTCAACGCACAATTCTGTCGACATTCGAGTTATCCATTGTTGAAACAATCATTATGTGTATGAATAATTTAGCCAGATAGTGACCGTTAATTGTGTGCATGTTTGTATTATCACTAATGTATATTTTAAATGAAATGTGTTAGTCTGTATATAGTATAGTTTACAAGCGTCTAGTCCGTCATTCAATATTCATGGGTCGCCCATTAAAGAATTTCCGCGTCCATAATCCAAAGACCTATTCCATATTTCATAGTACAGCCTTAACACAAAATTAAATAGGAACAATCGTAGTACACAACAACATAGGCTAGTTTCCTGCAAGAGAGAAGCGATCAACAGTTTTCAATAATGCTGGCAGGACATAATGATTCTCCAATAACATCAAATCCGTATCGCTGATCAGTATTCGTAATCCATATGATTTTCGTTATCTAGGGAATGATGTCACGCTTTGGTTGTGTCTGTTCATATGAACACCAAGAGGAACTTGGAGTACATAGGTTCATAAGACCCCTAGCCCCTAGAATTAGACACAAGTTACGAAACGTAACGGCATAAATCTTGCATGTTACGCCCGTGTATTGCTACCAGCATGCGATATGTATCGCCAAATTAGAGAAACTTTGAATAGAGGTGCTTAGTGGTATAGCCGCTTAGTGGTACAGCCCTGTTTCAGAAGTTCAGTCAAATTTAACAAATGACTTAGCAAATGCTTTTGGGCGAGGTATGTATCTGTCATACGCAGATCCCACTGGAATATTGCTGCCCAGAAAGAGATAGTTTACGATGTCGAGATTGTAATCATCTCTTTTGTCATGAAGTCGACTCCAGGGAAGGCCCGCTTCATTTTCATAGAGATATAGGTCTAAATATGGTGCCGTTAGGGCTATATACTGCCTAGTATGTTGGTTATGTTAATCAATTTCAACAAAGAACTTGATAGGGCTACAGTATCATCGCTCTGAACCATTTGTATCTAATACCGCTAAAGCCAGTGCTAGAGGCTTGGTGGCCATGTCATTCAAGATGTCCACACAAACGGCTAAATTAAAAGCGTGGCTCGGATGCTAATCATTACAGGAATCCCATTTCGTTCTAGAGATATTTTAGAAGTATGTAGTCAGTATATCTATTCGAGAGGTCATCTCACTTCTTGTCATTACATCGACATCGTTTTCCACCATCCTTATAATGTATTTCTAGCGATAATGCATTGATAGTACTCAAAGCCTGGCTGATATTTGACCATAGCTAGGACGTTGACTACTTTGGTAGAATAGTTATTCGCCGAGCAAGGCAAATATTAAGGGACCATGCTGTACAAGACTATTCTGTCAGACCTCTGCAGTAAATGTGTTATAGCTCCAGGAGACAAAAGCCCCAAATAATATAGCATGCATATGTCAATTTAGTACTATCGGGTCCTGGAATTTAGCATAGGCACACCATCTGTGAGTGCGTCAATACTGTTTTATTTTTAAACAAGCAGCCAGAGGATGCTAAGTCCCCCGCCGAAATGGCAGCAATACTTTTTAGCATTGTTGGTCTCGAGGGGATATACATGTACATGAAGGAGGCAACTGCTATACTTCATAGGCGTTGGATGCGGAACGGTCTTTCTGCCTTCCCAAGTTGTAAAATGAACTCAGAACGTTTGACTGAACATTTTTTTGCTTCTGTAAATTAGCTTCCATGCAATGAAGCATGGAAATTATGTAACCGAGAAGCGACCCCAAGTGACATCTCAAGGCATATTATCTGAAAACCAAATTTGACGAGAAGCTGAATGCACCCTCAACCTATTTGTCTGTAAACCAAAATTTAAATTTGCCACCGGGTGTCGCCACCTGTAGGTGGAAGTGGGCGAAATGCAATCACAAGGATCATCTCATGACATGGTGCATCAGCATACAAACTTCGGGAAGAATCTGAAAAGGGGTTATTGCCCGGAAACCAAATTTAGATTTGTATGCACAAGTGTGCGAAACACAATCCCAAGTGACATCTTATGGCACATGAATACCAAATTTGAGAAGAATCCAATGAGCAGTTGTCAAATTATTGCCAGAAACAAATTTCAGATTTTTCCACCAGGTGTCGCCACCAGTATGCAGGAGCAGGTGAAATACGATCTCAAGGGACATATCATGGCATGGTATCTGCATACCAAATTGGAGAAAAATCTGATGAGCGAAATCAAATTTAGATTTGACATGAGGTGGTGCTACCTGTAAGCACAAGTGGGCGAAACGCAATCCCAAGCGACATCATATGTCATGATATATTCATACCAGATTTAAGAAGAATCTGACGAGCGGTTCTCAAGTTATTACCTGGAAACAAATCTGGTATTTCGCCACAAAGTAGCACCACCTGTAAGTAAAAGTGAGCGAAACGCAATCCCACGCAACATCTCCTGGCATGATACATGCATGCTAAATTTGAGGAGATTCCGATGAGCAGTTCTCAAGTTAATAGCTGAAAACAAATTTTGATTTTAACACCTGGTGGCGCCACCTATAGGCGCAAGTGGGCGAAATGCAATGTCAAGCGACATCTTAGGTCATGGTATTACCCGGAGACAAATTTGGGATTTTGCCACCAGGTGGCGCCACCTGTGAGTCCAAGTGAGTGAAAGGCAATCCCATGCAACATCTCCTGGCATGGTACATGCCATCTTCATTTTATCCAGCCAATTTCTACATTCCCACTTCGAACTTCGCTTGATATATCTGGACCCCTTCAATGTTCAAATAACTTATAAATAGACACGAGACGTCACTGACCTCGAAAACATTTGAAATTCGAAATGGGTCGCACAAGAGCGTTATTGATTGGCTGACCTAATTAGTGGGCACCATCTTAGGAGGAAGGACACCGCTAATAAAGGGTGATGTCACTCTATGTGACTTCACTCGCAATCGATGTGTACGTTCTGATTGGTTCTTCTGTCGTTAGCTGGTGCAATTTACACCTCGGATTTTGAACGCTGAAGGGGTCAGATAAATCAAGGCAGGTTCGAAGTGGGAACGTAGAAATTGGCTGGATAAAATGAAGATGGGTACATGCATGCTAAATTTGAGAAGAATCAAATGAGCATGCAGTTCTCAAGTTATTGGCCAAAAACAAATTTCAGATTTTGTCATCAGGTGGCGTCACTTCCTGAGCAGAAGTGGATAACGCACTCCCAAACAACATCTCATGGCAAGGTACGAAATATGCATGCCTAATTTGGGAAGAATTTGATGAGCAGTTCTCAAATTATTACCCGGAAACCAAATTTCGAGCAACATTTCAAAGCGTTTCAAAGTTATTGCTTGCAGCACAAAAGAACGGAAAGAACCCTAGTGGCGCCACCTACAGGCAGATCTTCCTGAAACGCAATACAAATCAACATCTTGTCACAAGGAGTGCATATTCAACTAGATACAGTCGATCGAATACGATTGGAGGCTTGCCTTTTCCATCTTTAGTAAAGGAAACATTCATTATTTGTGAAGAAAGTAAAAACGTAAAACTTAGGAAAAACATCATTAACATGGCCCCATAAGATAACTTGAGGGTAGGTACCCACATACCAAATTTAAAAGAATCCATTAAGGTCCAACAGTTACTGGCCGGAAATGCAATTTTACCTTGGCCCTCAGGTAGCGCCATGTGTAGGCAGGTAGGCATAAAAAATAATCCCAACCGAGATCTTGAGGCAAGATCCCTTGACATTGGAAATAGAAAATGTTAACTTGGCCTACAGGTGGCGCCATCTATGAGCAGATCGACAAGAAAAACAATACTAAGTGAAACCTTCAGATAAGGTACATGTATACCAAACTTGGAAAGAATTCATTCAAGTATTAAAAAGTTATTGTCCTGAAATATAATTTTAAATTTACCCCCAGGTGGCACCACCTATATGTGGATCGGCATGAAAAAAAAATGCCAAACGAGAAATTGAGGCGAGGTACCTACGCACCAAATTTGGACTGAATCGGTTCAGGTTTTTAAAAGTTATTGTCTGGAAACACTTAACTTAGCTTTTAGGTGGTCTCACTACCAACATGAAAAACATTCTCAAACCTTAAGGTTTTCAAAAGTTATTGTCTGGAGATGCAATTTAACTTGGCCCAAGGTGGCGCCACCCAGAAGCTGATTTGCATGAAAAACAATTCCAAGCAAAAATCTATAGACAAGGGATCCATTTACCAAATACAAAAACATGGGTCTGTGCCTGATAAATTGAAACCTTTTGGGGTTGCAATTATCCCAATATTGCGAACAACACACAAATTCCAGCTTCTGCCAAGATATATTGGAGATATATATGCTCAAACACAATATATGAGGGTCGTGCGAGGGCTAGTTTGGGAGATAGAGGGTGCGGCTCGGCGCCCTGGGGATGGGGCATGCTCTTCTTGAGGGTAGTGGTAGGTGTGCTGACAAGAAAGCCATAGAAAGCTCCCTGTACATGAAACAACCACACTGACAACTGCATGCCATCATCTATCACAGTCCGAAAAACCACAAGGTGGAATTCAATTCAATTCAGGAAATTGATCACATGCACAGTGTGCACCCAAACTTTAGGAACTCAGTTGTAATTAATATAGTAAGTTACACTGTGGACACAAATGCTTCCTGCAGAAGCTTTAGGGTAAATCATATGATGTGAGATACAATTATTTGATAGCAAAATTTTAAGAAATTGTTGTCCTTCATTTAAGATGACACGAAATTAAAAACCAGGGGTTCGGTACTGCGGGGATTTCCCCGCCAGTTATTTCATACTATACTTCTGAAATATAATATGGTTCATGCAAAAGCTTTAGGGTAAATCATATGATGTAGAATAGAATGATTTCATAGCAAAGTTCAAGGAAATGTCCTTCATTTAAGAGGGCACACAATTCAAAACTAACACGGGTTCGGCACTGCGGGGATTCCCCTGCCAGTTATTTCATATTATACTTCTGAAATATAATATGGTTCATGCAAAAGCTTTAGGGTAAATCATATGATGTGGAATAGAATGATTTCATAGCAAAGTTGAAGGAAATGTCCTTCATTTAAGGCGACACAAAATTCAAAACTAACACGGGTTCGGTACTGCGGAGATTCCCCTGCCAGTTATTTCATATTATACTTCTGAAAAAAAATATGGTTCCTGCAAATGCTTTAGTGTAAATCATATGATGTGGAATAGAAGGACTGGACAGCAAATTTAAGAAAATGGTGTCCTTCATTTAAAGCAACATGAAATTCAAAACTAACAGCGAGAAGCGGAAGAAAGAAGAACAAATGACAAACGCATTTAGGGATGCCTAATTATTAGACAATTAGACAGCATTTGGAAATTATCGCTTGTGTCGAATTTGAATGGAAACCACGAACATGAACAGAAGATTGGAACAAGACCCAGTGGCGCCACCTTGAGGTGGATCTTGCTGAAACGCAATACCAACCCATGTCTGGTCACAAGGAGTGTATATGCTAAATTTCGAAGGAATCCGACAAATCTTTTGGAAGTTATCGCCTGTGAAGGATTTGAACAGACACAGACACAAAGAGAGCAAGGCCCATTTTAACTGGAACGGACATGAAAAAGCGAAACTCAGTGGCGCCACCTTCAGGCAAATGTTACTGAAATCCAGTACGCAACGGCGTCTTCTGATAAGGAATGCTTATGCCAAATTTCGGAAGAATCCAAGAAAGCGTTTGGAAGTTATCGCTTTTAACTGACATCCACGGACACGAAGAAGCAAGATTCATTTTGACCCAGTGGCGCCACCTTCAGGCAGATGTTGCTGAAATGCGATACCGACTGGCGTCTTGTCGCAAGGAATGCATATGCCAAATTTCGGAAGAATCCAACAAAGCGTTAGGAAATAATCATTCGAACAGACATGCACGGACATCGACGGACATGCACGGACACATAGAATCCAGAACCAGTTTGACCCAGTGACGCCACCTTCAGGCAGATGTTACTGAAATGCGATACCGACTGGCGTCGTGTCGCAAGCAAAGCGTATGCCGAATTTCAGAAGAATCCAACAAAGCGTTAGGAAGTAATCATTCGAACAGACATGCACGGACATCCACGGACATGCACGGACACATAGAAGCAAGAACAAGACCCAGTGGCGTCACCTTGAGGTGGATCTTGCTGAAACGCAATACCAGCCCATGTCTGGTCACAAGGAGTGTATATGCTAAATTTCGAAGGAATCCGACAAATCTTTTGGAAGTTATCGCCTGTGAAGGATTTGAACAGACACAGACACAAAGAGAGCAAGGCCCATTTTAACTGGAACGGACATGAAGAAGCGAAACTCAGTGGCGCCACCTTGAGGCAAATGTTACTGAAATCCAGTAGGCAACCGCGTCTTCTCATAAGGAATGCTTATGCCAAATTTCGGAAGAATCCAAGAAAGCGTTTGGAAGTTATCGCTTGTAACGGACATCCACGGACACAAAGAAGCATGATTCATTTTGACCCAGTGGCGCCACCTTCAGGCAGATGTTGCTGAAATGCGATACTGACTGGCGTCTTGTCGCAAGGAATGCATATGCCGAATTTCGGAAGAATCCAACAAAGCGTTAGGAAATAATCATTCGAACAGACATGCACGGACATCCACGGACAGGCACGGACACATAGAATCAAGAACCATTTTGACCCAGTGGCGCCACCTTCAGGCAGATGTTGCTGAATTGCGATACCGACTGGCGTCTTGTCGCAAGCAATGCGTATGCCGAATTTCGGAAGAATCAAACAAAGCGTTAGGAATTAATCATTCGAACAGACATGCACGGACATCCACGGACATGCACGGACACATAGAAGCAAGAACCATTTTAAAGTCCCCCGGCCGCGTTGCGGCGGGGGACAAAAAATCGTCGTATTTGGACTCATTCCTCTAAAATATTGATAGGAGCTTTCTCTCGCGTCGACTGTACGACAAGGGAATCGATTACAAGTTTAATATACCTAGCTACTCCTTTCTGTATAGTAATACTTAAGAAGGAATCCCAAACGGCGTACAGATTTCTCACTTTGTAGCATTGCTAGATACATAGAACAAGTTCCTTGGGGTGTTATTCCCGCCAAATTATACAATCCGCAGCATTGAATAACGTTTATTACTCTTCTACTGTGAATGTCTATGATGCATTTTAATTTATTTTTCAATTTTGGTGAATAAATTCAATTTCAGTTCTATGCAATCATCAAACAGTGATATACCACCAAACGTCTCCATTCAATGTTTAGGCTATAACATTCTTGTGGGGATTCGGTGAAACTGCCTTTAAACACCGTGGAGAAAGTAGCCAATCAGTGGCCTAGGATGGGGTCAAATGTAACCCATCAATGCCCAGAAAACACTACCCGGGGGTACAAGAACCTGGATGTAGGCGCGGACGTAGACGAAAGCATTCTAGTACCCGGATGTAGGCGCAGACGTGAGTGAAATTCTAGTAGCCGCCCATTGGTTCTTTATCGATCGCTCATTGGCTCTTTTTCTCGACCGCTGATTGGTCCAAATGGAAATGCCCATCCTTCCCAGGTTAATTTACAATCCCCTTTTTGTGTTCAAGCTCTGCATATCGATGCCGCAACATTGTTGCTGAACCTTGCCGAAAGGGAGACCTTTGACCTTTTGACCTGTATGTGACCTTTGAGCTTTTAACCCGAAATTCACCCGCACACTTCCCGTGATGCCGCGTAGGCGTGCGGCCGGATAACCCGCGCGCGCTGCGGTCGGTCCGGGCCGTGGAAAACTTGGATGTTGAAAATCCGGACCCTACGTCTAAGGGAAAATTCGAACTCTTCTGGGTTCGGAGGTAGTTTCTGTGAAACCGGAAGTGACGTCTGTGCGAACAACCCACACCACCAAGCCACAACCACGGACCCATATGGGGTTGGTCAAACACACTGCCACGCACACCCAAAATGCCAGCTTTCTATACTACGACCAGACTGCGCATGCGCAGACTCTTGAACACGGACGAACCATGAGTCCAGTCGGATGCTCCAACACGAGAACTTAAAAATAAGACCTCATACGACTCCACCGGACCACAAGGGGCTCACCTACATCCCAAAATGTCTATTTCCATACTGTTTGTCTACTGCGCATGCGCAGCATGACGTCAGTTCCACGTCGCACCCATTCCGTCTGATGCTCCTTCCCGAATGCTTCACATTGATACCTCATACGACTCCATCGCACCAATAGGGGCCCACCTAGACCCCAAAACGTCTATTTCCATACTCTTTGTCTACTGCGCATGCGCAGAATTACGTCAGTTCCACGTCACCCCCATTCCCTCGGATGCTCCTTCACGAATGGTTCACATTGATACCTCATACGACTCCATCGGAACAATAGTGGCCCACCTTGACCACAAAACGTCTATTTCCATACACTTTGTCTACTGCGCATGCGCAAAATAGGATGTCAGTTCCACGTCACACTTATTCGGTCAGATGCCTCTTCACGAATGCTTTACTTTGACACCTCACTCGATCCAATCGGTACATTAGGGACCCCTCTCGCCCATGAAGATTGCCGGAGAATGCCGGAGAATTTGGGACTACTTTCTGTCCGCGAAAGCAGACCGCATCACCGCGGAGGAATACACACGCCCGATTCATGCAGACCGGAAGTGACGTGATACATGACGTCACACTTGCGCAGAACGCCGCCACATGACCGCCACAAAATCGTCATACCTGCGCACAACACTATCGCGCACACCCACTCCACAATTCCTGCGCATGCGCAGTGACGAGCCAGAGGCCTTAAATGACCTTACACTACTACTCACGCTATGTTGGAGACTGTCAATTTGACCTACGAAGGCAAAGACATCCGACTCATCCTCCCCGAAGGCCAATACGATACTCCCAAGGAGTTCATGCAGGGGCTGACAAGACTGTTGCATTATAAGGCTCTACGGGAGGTCACGAATGTTTCAAAACCCATCAAAACCTTTCCCTTCAAGAATCACGTGGACTTCGATTACAACGCACACAACGACAAGGCACATATCATCCTCACCGCCAACGTGAGTGTAGTACTGAGTCCTATCCTGCAGCAAATGCTGGGTCTCACTCACTCGACCTACACGGGTCCATCCGACGACCATGGCCAGATCCAGATCCCGATGGATATGAAGTCGGGTATGTACGGACTCTACGTCTACACGGACGTGGTCGACAACCACATCGTGGGCGATATCAGCACACCTCTGTTACGGGTGGTCCCCATTAAAAAGACGTATGGAGATCAAGTCACCCACCACAGTTTCACCCACATGCTCTACCTACCCGTACGACAAACCGACATCAACACTATCACGGTGGATATAAGAGATGACACGGGACGACCGGTGGCATTCGAACGAGGAAAAGTGGTGCTGACACTTCATTTCCGACAAGCACGTGCTCCCCACTTTGTATAATGAAGGTGCCTTACGAGTGCGATGCACGCAGCTATATGGACTATTATGCCCAACAGGCCGGAGGTGGCCTTCCGGTCTTTAGTGGTGCGCGCATGCAACGAGGACATGGACTGGGAAACATACTCGGGAGCATCGTCAAAACGTTCCTGCCCTTGGTGCCGCGTGGGGTGAAAGCAATCGGCAAACAAGCGGTACGCAGTGGACTGCAAGTCGCCGGTGATGTCTGGGGGGGGGGATACGGTGCCCAAAGAAGCCTTGAAACGGCGGGCCAAAGAAGCAGGAGGCGTCTTGGTGGCCAAAGCACAACGCACCGTAGGGAATAAAAGACCTGCACCACCGAGACCACGCACCAGCCGACGACCGACCCAGCGACGACGCACATCGAAGACCCAGGATATCTTTTCTTAAACATGTCCTTAATCCACGCAGAGTCCTGCCCCTCCACCAACAGTGAATTTGATCTGTGGACCGTCCCGCCCACACAGACCAGTGCCGAACAAGGATTATGGGTGGAGCATCTCCCGCTCTCCAGAGTCAACGAAACAGGGCCCACGAGTTCACCATCAGTAATGCGGATACGGCCTATGTGGATTTAGCCCATACATACTTGTATGTGAAAGCCAAGGTCGTCAATGGGGATGGCTCCAGAATCGTCGACCAAGCTACGGTGGGCCCGACGAATCTCTGGCTGCACTCTATGGTGAAACAGGTGGATATTTTTCTCAGCGACAAACTCATCAGTGACTCGACCAACACGTACCGCTATCGAGCCCAGATCGAGACGCTGTTGTCGTATGGACGAGAAGCTAAAACATCTCATCTGACAGCCGCTTTATTCTACCAGGACACAGCCGAGCACATGGGCGTAGAGAAGGACAATGCGGGATATAACAAACGGAATGCTTTCACCGCGAACGGCGTCTCGGTGGATCTCATGGGTCGACTGCACGCAGACATGTTAATGCAAGACCGGTACCTCTTGAACAAGATCCCCATCAAAACCCGACCTTCGCCTTGATGGCCACTAACGTAGAGGGGCATGCTGCTGACTATAAGATTGTCATCCAAGACGCAGTCCTGTATGTCCGAAAAGTGAAACCGAATCCAACCGTTCAATTGGGACACCTCAAAGCCTTGAAAACAAAACCAGCCCAGTACCCTATCCGGCGTGTGCAAACCAAAGTGTTCTTTGTGTCTGCTGGAAATATGAGCGCCGACAAAGAAAGCCTGTTCCTGGGGGAACTACCCAAGCGATTGATCCTGGCCTGTGTGGAAAATACCAGTTTTAGCGGAGCCTACCCAGAGAACCCGTTTGACTTTAAACATTTCGGCATCAATTTTGTGGCCCTGCATGTGGATGGTCAACAGGTCCCAGCCACGGCCTTAACACCGAACTTTGGGTGCGCGAATTTCATTCGAGCCTATCAGAGCTTGTTTACAGCCACCGGTCAAATCAACCAGGACGAAGGGAATATGATCAGCCGGGAGGACTACGCGAACGGATACACGTTATTCTGTTTCGATCTGACCCGCACCTTAGAGAACGACCATCAGCTGGCCCTCGCCAAGCAAGGCAATTAACGGTTGGAAATCCACTTTGCACGAGCCCTCCGGAGCACCGTCAATGTGATCTGCTACGCCGAGTTGGACAACATCATTCAAGTGGACAAGGCGCGCAACGTCCTGTGTGACTTTGCCAGCTAACATGGATACAGACCAGATAACCACCGTGCTGGAGAATGACCCAGGGACACGTATGGTCTTTCAAAGAGTGTTCGCCCGAGATGTGTTTCCATTAGACTGTGTGTATCCTGCTGCTTACGTTCTCAACACGGACCCGATGGATCGGCCCGGTGAGCATTGGGTGGGCGTGTACTTGACAGAACAGCAGGGCGAATACTTTGACCCGTACGGCCTGCCACCCGTCCATCCCGATTTAACAGACTTCATGGATCAAGGCACAGAGACGTGGTGTTGGAACAGTCGAACGTTGCAAAGCCTGACCAGTAGCGTGTGCGGACAATATTGCTTGTTTTACCTGTACCATCGATGCCGGGGAAGAACCTTATCTACCATCGTACAGATGTTTGACGAGTACCCCAAGGCCGAAGGACCGCGATGTACTCGTATATGACTGGGCCGCCCATCATTTCAATTTACAAGCCCCGTTCTGGGCTTAAGTTCTTTCAATGTACAAGCCCCCTGTTCTGGGTTTAAGTTCTTTCACGAAAAGCTCCTGTTCTGGGCTTAAGTTCTTTCACGAAAAGCCCCCTGTTCTGGGCTTCAGTTTTCACGTGGCTGTTCTCACGTGGTTGTTTTTAGTTATTGTTGAATAAAAAACAAATTGAACATCTCACCAAAAAACCCCTGTCTTGTGTGTTTTCTATATAAGCATAATGCATGAAAGCTATAACAGACATGTGGGGATTCGGTGAAGCTGGCTTTGAACACCGTGGAAAAAGTAGCCAATCTGTGGCTTAGGATGGGGCCAAATGTAACCCATCAATGCCCAGAAAACATTACCCGGGTGTGCAAGAACCTGGATGTAGGCGCGGACGTAGGCGAAAGCATCCTAATACCCGGATGTAGGCGCAGACGTGAGCGAAATTCTAGTACCCGTCCATTGGTTCTTTTCTCGACCGCTGATTGGTCCAAATGGAACTGCCCATCCTTCCTAGGTTAATTTACAATCTCCTTTTTGTGTTCAAGCTCTGTATATCGATGCCGCAACATTGTTGCCGAACCTTGCCGAAAGGGAGACCTTTGATCTTCTGACCTGTATGTGACCTTTGACCTTTTGACCCGAAATTCACCCGCACACTTCCGGTGATGCCGCGTAGGCGTGCGGCCGGATAACCCGCGCGCGCTGCGGTCGGTCCGGGCCGTGGAAAACTTGGATGTTGAAAATCCAGACCCTACGTCTAAGGGATTCGAACTCTTCTGGGTTCGGAGGTAGTTTTTGTGAAACCGGAAGTGACGTCTGTGCGAACAACCCAAACCACCAAACCACAACCACGGGCCCATATGGGGTTGGTCAAACACACTGCCACGCACACCCAAAATGCCTGCTTTCTATACTACGACCAGACTGTGCATGCGCAAACTCTTAAACACGGACGAACCATGAGTCCAGTCGGATGCTCCTCCACGAGAACTTAAAAATAAGACCTCATACGACTCCACCGGACCACTAGGGGCTCACCTAGACCCCAAAATGTCTATTTCCATATTGTTTGTCCACTGCGCATGCGCAGAATGACGTCAGTTCCACGCCACACCCATTCCGTCGGATGCTCCTTCACGAATGCTTCACATTGGTACCTCATACGACTCCATCGCGCAAATAGGGGCCCACCTAGACCCCAAAACGTCTATTTCCATACTCTTTGTCTACTGCGCATGCGCAGAATGACGTCAGTTCCCCGTCACCCCCATTCCCTCGGATGCTCCTTCACGAATGGTTCACATTGATACCTCATACGACTCCATCGGACCAATAGTGGCCCACCTTGACCCCAAAACGTCTATTTCCATACACTTTGTCTACTGCACATGCGCAAAATGATGTCAGTTCCACGTCACACCCATCCCGTCGGAGGCCCCTTCACGAATGCTTCACTTTGACACCTCACTCGATCCAATCGGTACACTAGGGACCCCTCTCGCCCCTGAAGATTGCCGACGAATGCCGGAGAATTTGAGACTACTTTCTGTCCGCGGAGGCAGACCGCCTCACCGCGGAGGAATATACACGCCCGATTCACGCAGACCGGAAGTGACGTCATACATGACACACACCGCCACATGACCGCCACAAAATCGTCATACCTGCGCACAACACTACCGCGCACACCCACTCTACAATTCCTGCGCATGCGCAGTGACGAGCCAGAGGCTTTAAATAACCTTACGCTACTACTCACGCTATGTTAGAGACTGTCAATTTGGACACCGTGGAGATGATATTGAACACATGATATTCACACGGCCCCTAGCCCAGGGCTAAGCGAAATTGGACACCAATTATGAAACGTAGCGCCAGTGATCTTACACGCTACGATCGTATTTTGCCGTCAGTGTACGATGTTTATCACAGAATTTGAGAAACATTGAATGGAGGCGTTTGATTGCATAAGTTTCAGCAGTAACTTTCTGTGCATTGATTAAAATCGCCACAGTCTGCACATGATCTAGCGAAAGTGCCCCCCTCCCCCCCAGTGAACTTTTCTCTGGTGTTTTGAAACGCCAAAACCAAGGAGGCTGAAACTTGGTGATTTTAAAGCTTATCTTATTGGGGTCATTTTGAGCCTATTTTCATATACTCCCGGGCAGAGGATCATGGGGAAATTCAAAATGGCGGCCATGTAGTATCCGTGAAAGTCGTGTTTTTCAATCTTTTCGCTCCATTTCTTCACATTTTCCTAACCTAAAAGGCCTTGAAAGTATTTTATTATGCAAAACTAATTATTCTATATTTTATTTGATTTTTTTCGAGAGAAAAATCGGAAAATGAAAATTTCGAAAAAATCGACCCCAAAAGGCCAAAAATGGCTTCCGTGAAAATGACGTCACTGTGACGTCATCATGGCGGCCATCTTGGATTTTTTACATTTTCCGGTAGAGCTTGAACCCAAGATACTGTGTGGTAAATTTCAGCGCTTTAGCCTTAGTGATAGAGAAAATATATAGGGGGGGGGGGGCACTTTCCGCTCCCCCCCCCCAAGTCTGCGATACACCCCAAATCGCCCAGGTCAGATAGGGTTAAACTCTATACAGTCGATCAGAATATGTTTCACTGAGTGATCTTCGTGGCATGGAATACACCTTGGGACTGGTTCCCTTCTCAGTAAATGATCGTGAGTTAATCGGGTATGACCGATTCTACATCGCCTGATCATGGCTTCATCGAAGCGTTTCTGGCTACTCAGATGAATATATCCTACAGTTTTTTGAAACTTCTGAAGTTTGTTATTATCCACAGCATAACGTGAAGATTGAAACAGCTTTCTCACTTAAGAGGCTCTGAAATTGCTATTTTGGATTCCAACAGGATCAACCTCATTATCTAAGGCTGCCTTGGCCATTTCATCAGCTTCAGTATTTTCTTTGATGTCAACGTGGATGGGCAACCACCAAAACACAACATCAATCTGTTGATGAAATCTACGAACATATAATTGTAGAATTTTCAAATTGGTGGGGTGAGTTGAAGTTTCGCTTTCAATCGCTTGAAGGCATGACAGTGAATCTGGGAATATGACATATTTTCTTCCTACTTTAGACCAAATACCTTTTAAATCTAACAATAGAGCTTTGGCGTCGGCAGTGAAAATCGAACTTTTACCTGAAAGTTGACAGGTTTAGTTCCAGACTAAAGATAGTAGTAGCACACTTCTCTCCTCCATCATCTTTAAGAACCATCGTATAAATAGCTATTGCGATCTGTCAGCGAAAGCCATACACAGGAATGAGGCTCGAGTCTGCCTTTCTATATTTCGTCATTGTAATATCTACTCCTGGTCTGGTTAACTGCCATTACATGGTGAAACTGGTTAGAGTTTGTTAGAGGCGAAATTTATTCAGCTTAATATCCAGCTGCTACAATGTGTGGTTTCATGCAATTCAAGTGGAGTAATGGATGGTTTCTTTAAACAGAAATTTAAAATAAAAAAAAAAATAAAAAAATAATTTAAATTAAATTAAAAATATAAAACTACTTCACATAAATTTTAATTATTTAAACCGACGGCCAATCCAACAACTAATTTCATTGGCTGAGCAGACGCATACGTCACGCCGAGTCAATATCACATTTATTGACGCGTCGAGTCAACAGAAAGGCCCAGCGACGAACACGTTGAAGGAGTGAATAGTCCCAATGGAGAAGGAAGTAAAACATAGTCATATAATGAACCATTTTATTATATGACTGTGCATGATACTCTTTCCATTGGACCATTCACTGTCATGGACGACCTACTAATTTTCCATATTATCAAAAAAGCTGGAGTCCCATAAATGTAATATTATCTCAGATGCTGACTTGTATGCATTTCAGCTCAACCAATCAACTGATCGTTGGATTGGCCGTCAGTTAATGATAGCGATACGAGATCGTCGGGATATTCTAACTGCTTTCACCAATTTAACGAGAATGAAACGTCGGTGTCATAAAATAAAACAATTATAGTCTTTTTAATCGGTCAATGTGTGGTTTGTGGACCCTTCGGCCTCGGTGAATATTGTTTTCTCAGGTCCAAAAGGCTGTAGTTGTATAATAGTACCCCGTATAAATTCCTAGATTATGATAAATTAAGCCTGATGACCCCTGAATTTTATCCTTTATTTTGAATGTTGAAAGTTTGCTCTATTTCTTGTCGAAATATAAGAATACAAGACATTTTTTTCAAATTATCTGGAATCTCGTTGAATATGGCTGTCATAAATTCTTATACGAAGGCCACATTTACGATGCTCGTCTTCTAACACATTCATATCAAATTTCTTGCATACACATTCCTTTTTAAACATAGTGATGCTGATCAGTGCATGATGTAATTTTTGTTCGTCAGGGTTTCAAACGAAGGTCATTTTTGAATAAGCTATTATATTAGATGAAATTTGGACATAGCTGTAAAACAAGTAAGAGCACTGTCTTTCGCTCGAACTTGTGCAAAACAAATTTTTGCCTTTTTACTAAATTTTGAGCTATCCACACATCCCCATAATAACTATCAACAACGGGAAAGCGTTTTCATCACTTCCTAGACAGCCTGTCCCTACAGAAGCTCTAGTCGGACAGCTATTAGTCACTTCATATATGAAGTTTCTCGATTTTCACTGTCTCAAAAGTTTTAACCCTACCAGGCCTGGGTGGGGGGGGGGACTTTCTGCGCTACATGTATCTTCGGAACGGTAAAGAATGGAGAGCTGACACTTCGTGACTTTATAGCCTCCTTTTGAGCCTATTTGTATATCCCCAAGTAAATTCAAGATGACGGCCACATGGGGTACCAGAGAAGTGATGTTTTCGTCATATTTCTTCACAATTTCTGCTTTTCCGCGATGAAAATTTGGCAAAAACTGTTTTATTTCACATCACATTAATATTTACTAATTTATCATGCAGTTTTGGGGGAGAAATTGCATCAATAAAAAAATCGAAAAATCTGACTAAAAATTGCCGTTTTTGAAGATGACGTCACTGTGACGTCATCAAAGTGGCCATGTTGGATTTTTTTAACATTTTCCGGTAGAACTTGACCCATGGGTATAGTGTGGTAAGTTTCAGCTCCCTAGAAATAATTACTGGGGCCATTTCGCCCCCCCCCCACTCTCCATGCCTGGAAAGGCCCCAAAAAGCCCAGGCCAGATAGGGTTAACAGTCGCTCATTCCTGCAACCATTGTGTAATGTACATGTACAGTGGTATTCTTGCTATTTTATATTTTATGTCATGTTACCGTATATATCAGTACTCACCACAGAACTTACATTAGTCTCACCACAGAGCCTACTACTAATTTGATGTTGCTTGACAAACAAATTGATTTAAGTTAAAGATCTCGTTCCTATGTATAGTCCGAGTGCAATATTAATATACAGATATAAGATTACCACAAGCACCTCTTCAGCAATTTGAATCTGGAGTTACATTCGGAAATTTGATTCCCAAATGCTACATTTGAAAAACAAAAACAGAAAAGCAGCTGTGTGGTCATAGTATTTGGAGTTGAATTGGTAAAACAGTTGGCCATAATCAGAGTACTGAGGAAAAAAGTGATTCGCACCAGACAACTTCAACGTCCTTAACTTGTATAGAAATTCTTAGGAAAAAAAAATCTGACATATAAATACATACATTTTAACAAAATATACATCTAGAATTTTACAGAGAGCGAAAAAAAAAATCCAACGGACGGTGGTGATCTGGACCATAGGAGAGCACAATGAAGGGAATTAGCCTACCGTGAGAAATTTGTTTCCCCAGAATCAAATACACTGTGAAAAACTGGAAAGAGATAGTTTACTGCGCGATAATGTTAAAGTAACATTGTCATTGTTGACTGTCCTTCTTTGGTTTCATGAAAAGACATGCTTTGAAAAATATGCCAATTCATCAGATTTCTACATTTCTGCGGTTTTTAGATTTACATGATAATAAAGCATAATTTGATCATAATTTGTGCCAAGTCTGAATGGTCTAAACAATGCACAATTTTAATAACATAGAAACGCAATCGACTATTTAATACTTGGGAACATACTAGAGTATCTAAACAGCGTTATACAATATTGCAAGTTTCAATATATTTTCATAAATATATACAATCGGTATTCCATAATACAGTTCTAAAACCGTCATCAAACATTGACCAAATTTGAATTTACGACCTCTTCCGATGTTCGCCGATTTGATCTCGTGAACTTTCCAGACTAACCAGAAATAACCACACAGACTCAACAAAAAAACAGTTCTATTCTAGTCCAGGGAGAGTGAGCTCTGTAGCATCAAGACAAGGCTCTTTTTGAGATTGGACATGGACCATGTAAGAAAAGGTTCAAAATCATGTATTTCTTTTCCAATTAGCGATGGCCAATCTATTGTCAGTATAAGCTTACGAGCTTAATGATTGTGAGTTGAAAACATTGACAAAATCTATTATCTTGAACATCAATACCAGGCGATAAATAGACAATTCTAAAATGAGTTTCGGCAGAATGACAATAATTTACTAACTTCCTGAATTCTATTCTCCACCGGAAACAGCAACGTTTTAGCTATAAATTCGTTCAGCCCGAGTAGCGTTAGTAAAACCAAGTCGTCCCATGGTGGTTTCAAATAACCAGAGAAGTGGAGAATCGTCGCGAACAAACCGGGCAAAAGAATCGAAATTATTAGCACGCAAATAATGTCCACGTTTTTGCGGAGAGGCTTGACCTTTTGCGCAGCCGAATCTGATACCTCGGCTGTTGATGATCTTTGGCTTGAACTGACGAGTCCAAGCGAATTCTGATTTTTCGCGGCAAATATTTTCCGCTTGTACATAGCGCACATAATTTGTATTTTTGCGGCTAACCCCATTGTAAAAGCTGGAAATAATATGCCGTATGTCGTAGAATAGAGATAGCTTTGGGGGTAAGAGTTCCAGGAGCACAGGAAGGAATCATGAGTAATATTTGTCCTCGGCCTCTGTAATAAAAAAAACGTCG
This sequence comes from Hanleya hanleyi, assembly GCA_036873755.1. NCBI lineage: Eukaryota > Metazoa > Mollusca > Polyplacophora > Lepidopleurida > Hanleyidae > Hanleya > Hanleya hanleyi. Next base: position 7,143 of record JAVTVY010012116.1, on the reverse strand, counting down.
TTGGAATAGCAGTGTATATCCCAAGGGCAAACCACGTTAATATCATGACTGTGATAATTGTTCGTTTATATCCATAGAATGTTCTGCTTCGGAAAGGAAAAGCCAGTGTTATTTCAGCCAGTAGGTTAATGAATAGACAAGCGACATAATATCCCAGAAATAAAAAGAGGCGCAATCCTAGTGACACAAAGCAAAACGTATCATTAGTATTTACCTTTAAATTTGACAAGGGCAGCGACACCATTGACAAGGGAAACATAAATACCCCGAGCAGAATGCCAGCAATACATCCATTTACCAATCCCCATCTGGCGATTGTTTCCAAGCGAACGTTCAACAGAACAGACCAAATGCACGCTGTATTCAAGCCTATCATAAAGAGTGAACATATTCCAAGTCATCGTCAAGGACCATTAATTGCGATAAATATTTTAATGGGATTGATATTAGTCATTACCGTTGCATCCAATTGGAACGTTTGAGCTCCCAATTCTGTCAAGAGTTGGGTTATCCACGCATAAAACAACCAATCTAACTAGATAGTGGTCATAGAAATAGACAAACTTCTGAGCTATACTCCACGAAGACATATTTAGTTCACAGGATTTCGACTGTTCCTTTATCAAGTGACCGGTTAGTATAGTCTTGGACGTTGGGCACATTGTGGAGAAGGCCCGACTTTGAGATCACAATTTATAATGAATTAAAAGTTAGATTAAACACAACATTAAAACGGTAGTGAAAAGCGATGTCGGCGTACTGAAAAGAAGTCATTCTACCCCACAGGCAAATATAACTACTGCGTTTTTCTAAAACATCACAAGAACCAAAAGTGATCCCTGTGATGATTTGTATCACAACCAAGCTTTTATGATTTCAATACATGGGTATATGTTGGTTCAGTACTTTGGGATTAACAACCATACACAGGAGTGTAACAAACAGTACCACCCACAAATGGATACTAAGATAGAAAGCAACCAAATCACCTCCCATTGCACCGAAAAGGTACACTCGTGGCTGAAACAAAGTCGAATAATATACAAACGGACAGCGATTCTCTAAAAAATCAGATACTATATCATATTTATTTAGTCATATTCCACGTGTTCTGTGCTCTGATCGCTGCTTACATCAAGGAGGTCTTGTATGTGTATGAACATATGGTCACGGAGATTTATCTTGAAAGATGGATTATGATCCAACCACAAAACTACCAGTGCACGACTATAACACGTCTTCACACACGTTAGTGATCATATACGACTCAATTATGACAAAAAATCAACAATGAACCTGCTCGAAGTGTATACAGTCCTGTTCTAATGGTCGAGAAATGCATTCGTGCAATCTGTCATCGCTTGCTCAATATTAAATTGAATAATCACCGCTATTCCATTACTAATTAAGCTATAGGAGCTATACGTGCCAAAAAAATGCGTTCGTCCATGAATTAATCGAAGCAAACGACATCGACACGCAGGGGACGAGTCCACAGTATATGGCAGCCAAGGTCAAGCTAAAACGCTTGTAATGTTCAAACTGACGAAAAACAATGTTAACAATTACCAATAAATTTCAAGAACATTCTAACAATAGCGTGAACCTTGGATTTTCACATACTTTACTGTGGACCCGGTATTTCGCAGTACACGGATTACCCTATCCCCCTCAGGTAAGACTAACGAAACAGTGCAATCCTCTAAGAATAGCACCCCATGCAATCCATTATCTCTGGAGAAAAACTAACGAAACCTTAGATAAAATAAGACGAATAAAAAAAATATATATATCTATGATGTAGTATCCAGTGTCATTTCTATGTTTACATTTCAGTGGATTACATTTCAGCCGTTGTCCATAAAAGAATTTCCGCGTCCATAATCCGAAGATCTAATTCATATAAAAATCATTATCAACAAATTAAAAAAATCATAGTATACATAAAACTAAACTAATTTCCTGCAAGACAAGCGATCAACAGTTTTCAATGATGCTAGCAACACATCATGATGTTCCAAAAATGCCAAATCCGTATCTCTGATCAGTATTCTTAATCCCAACGTTGTAAAGTCGTTATCAGAGTATCATGTATCTCAGTCACGCTTTGATTGTGCCTGTTCATATGAACATTATGAGGATCTTGAAATACATAGGTTTATTTGGCACCTAGCCTCGGGTTAAGCGGAATTTAGACACAAGTTACGAAACCGCCATAAATCTTGCACGCTACACTCGTATTCTGCTATCAGCCTGCGATATGAAAAAGTGAGACAAATCTTTGAAACTACGACGTACATACATGTATTAAGTTTACACTAAACATTCATTTCCTTACGGTGCTGAATAATCCGGTCATTCTCATAGACAAATTAAGAACTCTGTGACACAGTCTACCGCCATACAGAGGTGAATCATGCACCTTTGAAAAGTGTTCACCAACGGTAACAAATATGAGCCAAACGATCGTGCTAAAATGATATTACATGTCCAAGTACACAGAGCTAAACATCCGCCCTGTGTCAGGACATCACCATCATGCATTGGAAAAATCAGCCAGAAAATCAAACTACTAATCGAAATCAGTAGAGGATCAGTAGAAGTTACACACGGCAAAAAGGTCAATTTAAAATAATTTTTCCAAGTGCATAAATTTCTGCTCTGATAGTCGAGAGATTCATCAGTGGATGCATATGCCAAGCAGATCTTGTGAGTGTATGGACATATGAACACCGTGATTCGTCTTGAATGATGGGTGCATATCCAACAACAAACTATTATTAATAACGCACGATAACTACTCGGCACATGCTGTTTGAAACACGCATACGCCTTCACGCCCGGTTGTGATCCTGTACTTAATTATAACAAAGAGTAAACAATGAACCTACTCGAAGTGTATAAAGTCCTCCTTTGATAGTCGAGAAATTCATCCTTGAAGTTTGTGCAATCTGTCCTCGCATGCTCTTGATTCGAGTATTGAAGGTCCACTATATTATTCTGTTAACTGACAAGCCATATTTGTTGTAAATGCGAAGTTATTGAATTAGTGACAATAATTATTTATTATATGTTTTAATGTACTTTCAAACCAGTGGTTGCTTTGTCTGATTATAAATACACAGTAAACCTTCGTGTAAGATATGACAAAGCAAATGGTCTCTATTTTAAGTCTGAAAAATATGTCTGATGATATAACAGGTTAACATTTTATTTCTAGGTTACGAATATCGATATGCAAACTAAAATATACAGGCGCAGACAATTCATAATTAACCAGGCCCAGGCAATCCATAAATAACCCCATCGTGGCAGATCTAAGAAAGCCTATTCCAGAAGTTGAACTAATTGTCACCCAGTGGACACAAAGAATCTTGCTGGAAGTGAAAAATAAATTTGGCCACGCATGACTCCTATCCCCGGTTTGATCGACCTCCCCCCCCCCCCCCCCTCCGCCCACATACCCCGAAGGTCCATAATTGCAAATCAATATATGGTGCATATACATCAATTTGGCGAAAAGATGTTCAGATAAAAAATTTTTATTGTACTACTCTATCTCACAATAGCAGTTGATTCAGGGCACAGTTCACATGGTGTGTAGGAGACCTGTCCCTTGAAATCAGAGTTCTTTCATCCAATGGAGAATTATGCTGCAGATGCCCATCATGATGTCCTTGAAGGTGCAATACCGCAGACACTGAAACCCATTTTGCAGGTACTTAACCGTGGATGACATTTGGTATTTTCCTAATGGTTTGAAATAAGCGGTGGTGTGTAGCGGGAGGGGAAGACAACTACATCCAGGGGCGTAGACAAGTTGTGAATTTTGGGGGGGAGGGGGGCTTAGGGGGAGAGTCTGAGTCAGCGTAGATTTTTTTGTTGAAAATTGATGGTAAATTGGCGCTCACTGGGAGCATTTGAGCGGTAAAAGTTGAACTTTTTTTTTGCGAAAATCTCTATAACAGTGGCGATCACTGCACTGATATAAAAGGTGAAATGATTGTTCAATCCGGGGTTTGCACTATATTAAATCAAGTTATTTCTTAGATAATACTATTTTGCCTAGATAGCAGAGGCGGTGTTTTGATGCGTGGTTGACCGCATGAGTTCTTGTGGTCGTTCTGAAGTTGCCAAACTTATCAAAAATGTAAACTTAGGGGTCCTTTCTCGGAATAGCAGCGAAAAGTATCCATATTCATCATATTTACACCAGTTAAATAGTGACTTTGTGTCTGGGTTAGATATTTTACCAATATTTCTAGGGTTTCTCTGTGAAAATTATTTGAGAGTTCGTATCTCTCGTTGTCGTTGTGAATAAATAAATACGGAACAAATGACTGGGATCTCAATTAAAAAAAAGTTTATGGTGAAAAAGTTCTGAAAAAAATCTTTTCAGCCAACGTCGATATTTGATTGAATTGGAGCACATTATTCGTTTCTCGGAGAAAATCACACGGGGTCTTTGAGTCCGATATCGCCAAACTGTTGCGTTGTTCTCTGACCGATTGCAATTATTCTAGTCCTTCTGGTAAGCATTGTTGATTTTACTTCCCCTGTAATATGCAACAATTGATAAAGATATGTGACAAGCTAAACATTTACTTCTCTGCTATGTTTCCTCTTTGTTTCTTTCTTGCTTTCTTTCCTTTTTTCTCCCTTTTTGTTTGTTTCTTCTTTTCTTTTTAAACAGGGAAAATTCCCTGTTTCTTGCCATGCTAGGTGAACTGGCTTATGGGTAATTTCAGAGGTGCGATCTATCCAAGCGGTATGGTTTTCATTACAATACCCCTGCGCAAAATGAGAGAATGACTGAAAGTTCCGCGTCGCTCCGTTTATTGAATGCGCTATGAAGTAGTTCGACCTAGTTTCGAATAATTACTCTGAATTAATCTCACGACGAGCCGTTTCTAGGTGCAGATATTGAAGAATATGTCGAATGCGTTTCCTGGACAACACTTCTGCTGATATCTTGAGAGATTTTCTTCGAAAGATTGTGTTTTGTCTGTAAACTGGTCAATATGGCACAGGTCGTAGTCACGGAATATGCCCACTTCATCTTCGGTTCTGACAGCCAATGAAATACACCGAATTTACGAAAAGACGTCATGTTTTAAGATCGGCTGAACCGCACTGCCAAAATTATAGTGCAGTCCCGGTGATAGAGTTTGAAAAGGAGAGACGAGGAGGCAGTTTCGTTTTCGTTCCATCAGTCGACTGGAGAGTTTTGACACTGTGCGAGTGTGACATTCGGACAGATCGAGGTGTGCAAAACGTTTTATACCCGTCACTGAATTCATTACTTGTTTCCCGGCGCACACGTGTTAATATTATCAAATAAATGAATGTTGCAAGTTTCCGCGCTACTGCGTGACTGAAAGCATGCACATGGCATGACTGAAAGCCGCCGTTTTGTGTGCTAAGTTTGAAAACATTTCTTGCAAGGAAAACTTGATTTATTTCATCAAGCGAAAGCATCCTTTTTACTGCAATTTTCACATTGACTGATCTTATCGTCCTGCATCATTTGTCATCCAGCAAAAATAATGTTCTTGATTCTTACCATATCCGTAATGGCAGCTCGTTGAACAGGTCAGGGAAAAGGACTAACTGGGATATATATCCCAATTGGGATAAAATATCGCAATTTGAATATTTTTTTCATACTTCCATATGTTCAAGCTGGCATATTGTGCTAGTAGTTCTTCCTTTCGTTTAAAGACATACAACAGTGGTTATTGATGGGAAGTATACTGCAACAACAGCATCAAAAAGTATTGCACGTAATTGCAATTGCACAGATAATAATGTCGACGAGAAAAGGTCAGCAAAATTATACAATCGTATTGTCAGTTTTGTGAAGTAGATTCTATCTTGTTTTTGGTAGTTTTGATGCCGAAATCCGACATTGCCGTTTAGCATGAAAATCGGTGAAAATATCCCAATTAGGATATATTTCAATATCCAAACCTTGATTTAATATCTTAGGTGGGATATATACCCAATCTTAATAAATTAATATCCTATCAATGCTCCCCAATCGTATATGTCGCTATGTAGGATCTTACTGATTTCAATTGAATTTTGTGTTCGGAGCGCCCAGCTCATGAATATTTAATAGTCTTATGACATCACAACCGCATTTTCACTACTTTACTTGAGTCGGGCAGGGGGGATAGGTTCATGGACTCAAGGTTACGTCAAGGACGAGTCCATAATTCTACCCCGCATTATGGAGCCAACCTGGCGGGTGGGCGGCAACATCAGCAGATTCCCCCACAGCTTGGCGTGTGCTTCGGCTGAGCCAACCAGAAAGCACTTGTCATTACGTTCCCTTCAAAGCACTATGAAAACCTCTCGGGATCGGTCAACACGCGCCTTACTGCAAGCCGGTTAGATCCTAACAGCGACATATCCAAATGGGGAAGCCGTTAGGGTTTAATTTTAATTAGATTGGATATATACCCCACTTAGTGCTTTGCTCTGACCTGTTGAAGTTGACAAAATAATTTTCCGTTTGGGCCAGGCAGTGGAGGTAAATTTATTTTTTGATGTTAATAATGGTTTTCTGTGTCTGTGATTGAATTTTTTAGTAACGTAAGGGTATTTTTCTGTGTGCAATTGCTGAATGAATTTTAAAATAATTATTCGATGTACCGGTAGGCATACGTGTAATCTTGAAGAAGACCTATAGGCTACTTATATTATTTTCTGGTTGTCAATTGTCACACAAATAAATTATGAATATGAATCAGATTCAGTGACTTCATTCTTGTACATGTCTACAATAACAATGTCATTGAGCTTTGGCTGCCGGTTGCTGTGTGCATGAATACATAAACCATGAATGATAGCCGATCTGCTTCCTGGGCAACAATGTTCACTATGATGCGGACACCGACCTCTGCAATATTGTAGGGTTACTACCAAAATGTTATCTTGTTTAGTTCAGATAATGTACAATTTTTAATCTTCGGTGTTGTGTTCTTTATCGGGGAAAGGTAATTTCATTGGGTTGTCAAACAATTGTGATAACAGTTGAACGCCTCAACAAAATTGTTTCCATCGTCCACTGGTACCACATATGCAACTCTCATTTGCCTACACTTTCTTTACAGTATTGATGAAGTATCTTCAATAATT
>JAVTVY010012115.1:0-49977 GCA_036873755.1 Hanleya hanleyi | reverse complement strand
GTAACAAAGTTTTGTGACGTTGATTAAAATCGTCACATTTAACACAGGATCTAGCAAATGCTACTAAGCGAGATATGTATACGCCATATGCAGGTCCCACTGGAATATTACTATCCAGAAAGGGATAGTTTACGATGTCGAAATTGTAATCAATTGTAGTCGACGAGAGAGAATGTCCGCTTCATTTTTATAGAGATAGAGATCTAAATAAGATGTGCCTGTAGGGCTATCTGTAGTTTCCTTCAAATCCAGTGAAGGTGGATATATATCCTTCACTGCGTCATTTATATAGCGATTATCCACAGCGAGAAGATCGTCTATATAGCGTTTGGTGAATGAGAAGGAACGGGCTTTTGAATGGATCGGTTTTTGAAAGCGCCTGCATATAGTCATATTCATAAGAGAACAGATACAGGTCAGCCAACAGGGGTGCACAATTAGTACCCATTGGAATACCTATATGCTGCTGATATATTGTGTTGCCAAATTTCACATAAATATTTTTGATGAGAAATTCAAGCAACTCTATAAACATGTTATCTCTTGTATGTAGTAGAGCTAAAGAATGCTTTATGGCTTCCGACATTAATATACCTACGATCAGTTTTTTTGAACACAGATACTATTAATGAACTTAGATGGTCAATAAGGTCCTGATGAGGGATTGTAGTATAAAGAGTCGAGAAATCCCATGTGGATACATATGTTTGTACGGTATGTGACCTTTAGCATCAAGTTCATCCGTAAGACATTTTGATTTTTTCAATATCCATACATTGAACGCCAGAGTTCTTAGAAATAGTGGAGCAATACCTTTCCCAAAATGCTTTTATCTCCTGAAGGGCCCTCGTCAATAGGGTTGAAAGAAGCTTGGTGGTGCAGCTTCTAGAACCAGCTATGAATCTAGCTTTGTATGGTGATTTATGCATCTTGGGAGTCCAGTATACTTTTGGTATATCGTTATGTCTGGTTTGATGACAAATACCTCTTTCCCTGAGAAACGTTTTGTGATTGTTAAATAAAATCTTCCAGAGTAAATGCCGTTTGAGAGTAAGTAGACATATTTGATGACGATATGTCTACACTCAATTCTTTAACCAGCACCTGGTAATAGTAATATTTACATATGAATATTATATTATTCGGAGCTTTGTCTGCTGGGACTATGACAGGTACTCTGGATTGCTGAACTTCACTTGCGAATTGAGGTTTCTCAGTAACTTTGTTTTTGCTTGGGGAAGAGTACTTCTGTCAATATGGCGGATTGTTTCAACGACCTTATGCCGGTGAGATTAACCAATCAGCAGTACTGTAGATTTCAACTTTTTCTCGCTTAGACCAATCAATAACGTACTGTTCTAATGCAGTCAGGACTATCTTCTGGTCGCCTTCAGATTTATTTATTCTTGGCTCCTCTATATTTAGGTCCTTTCATCAGGAGTAATTTCAGATCCTTATCACCCACCACATCAAGGTCACCAGTCACAATATGTTTGCATGGTGTATAGATAAAGTTCGATAATTCACAATCACAACTATAGCCTCCTGACGTGTATAAGTTCCAGTCAAACTCCTTGACAGCATTGGAGTAATTGAATATTTTGGTGGCTATAGATTTAGTATACTTATATGAAATGCAAGGAGGTTCTGTGAACTTGCTTGTCAGTATGTCGGCACCTCTTCCCACTTCCCTTATATGTGTTGTAATATAGATGATTTTTCGCTGTGGATAATCGCTATATAAATGACGCATTGAAGGAAAAAACACACCTTCCCTGGATTTGAAGGAAGCTACAGATACCCCTACAAGCACATCATATTTAGACCTATATCTCGAATGAAGCGGGCTTTCTCTCTCGTCGGATTTATGACAAAAGAGATGATTAAAATTTCGACATCGTAAACTATTCCTTTCTGGACAGTAATATTCCAGTGGGACCTGCATATGGTGTAAACATATCTCGCCTAGTAGCATTTGCTAGATGTGTTAAATGTGCCGATTTTAGGGAAGTGAGAAGAGGTGCCGACACACTGACAGAGCCACCTGACTTCACAGTATAATCTTCTGGTTAACCTATTCTAAAGCACATACCAAGAGTCTAACGACTCGTGATATGTGTTGTATCACAGGCACGCTTTTATTGTACCTTTTCATGTGACAACTTGGATGGCATGACCACACGGCCCCTAGCACCGACATAAGCGGTATTAGATACAAATCTAGAGAGCTATGATGGAAATGCTCTGACAACTGGTATATTGGTAATTGGTGAGCTGTGTCGCTGTGACAACTCGTACACTGGGGATTGGTGAGCTGTATCGTCGTCAGATGAAAATGACGGCATTCAACACAAAAGACTAGTCTCTAAGGCCCGATGTCCACCCAGCATCAGCTTCCCACAATGCCAACATATATCAAAGACCAAAAGATCTGAACAGGGGCGGGCCCCGAGAACGAAACGTCCACGAGAAGAATCTCGCCATATACAGGTAAAAATTACAACACATATAAGGGAAGTGAGAAGAGGTACCGACATACTGACAGAGCCACATGACTTTACAGTATAGTCTTCTGGTTAACCCATTCTAAAGCACATACCAAGATTCTAGCGATTCGTGATATGTGTTGTATCTCAGGCACGCTTTTGTTGTACCTGTTCATGTGGCAACTTGGATGACATGACCACACGGCCACAGAGAATATCTTAGTGGACCACTAAGATATTGTCTGTGTCAGCGGCCCAGTTGGTTTCCTTCTTGGCACTCTTGCATTTCCACAAGTACGCACACTCCACAGCTTATACATTCCTATCGGCTATCAGCTATGTGCAAAATGTGACTGCAGTAAAGGACTATATGCTCAGTCATTCCTGGCCGAAAAGCTTCTTTACGGGCATGTCAAAATTACACGGTCAGCCGGATAATAACTAAGGATATCCTCCATAAGATATTTGATGCTATACCCCACATTGTATATAGTGGTTTCCATGTCATTATTTTACGAACATTGTTCTTGGTAGCATTTTCCGTGCTTATTTTCAGTTACACATTTCGCATCCGACGACCGGCTGGTCATGTTCCAATTTCCAGAAGGTGCAGCCGTTACAGCTGCCCATTTCTCAGCTCATCTAAAAATCGGAATCTCTTTAATCGGCCTTGACCCTCTTTAATAGGTCATAGTTTTCGCACTGGCGTCGACACTTCATCTTCAGCAGCATGAAAAAATGGGTAGATGGAAGTCAAACGCTCCCAAACGCTATATTAGAATTACACATTTCACTTCGTAGCTAGGCGTTGTCCAGCCATGGGCTGTATTGTATGGCAGCCTTAACGAATTTATTGCATACAAAAGGATGTGGTCCAGTTCATCCAGTTTCGCAAAGGTCAGTCAGTAAGGGGCTGCCGTGCCATCTGAGTAGGTCATATACAAGTATTTACTCATATTTGCTGTATACCTAACACGAAGAAAAAATACATATATATATATATTGGCCATTTTTTGTTCTGACGTCACTGTGACGTCATTATGACGGCCATCTTGGATTATTATACGTGACCATGGTATTTTGGCCCATTACCATGGTTTTTCATAGAAGAACCATCACAATAAACGCCTGGTACTATTGACATGAAACATGATGAACCATGGTGAACCGTGGTGAATGTACCATGGTTAAATGTACCGTTGTATCATACTATGGTAAAATGGCAAACACAACGATGTATTTACCATGCCACGTTTTATAAGGGGGAAGCTGAATCACTTCTCGGTGTATGGCGTTAATGCAGAAATTGCAGCGCTATTAAGACCACGTAACAAATGACTGTTGTTCTTCAGAAAACCGTCTAAATATCAATACATGTAATAAATATTGTATATTTTCCGCACCCCTTTGTTCTGTCTGTCTAAGAACTTAACCAGATTCCTTACTAACCACCCAGCATACTGTGTTTACGCCATACGTTTTTATAATTGATCTGAATCATTATCTACATAAATGTTCCCAGAATCGGACAATCCCAACGGAACAATGAAACCGGTCTAAGGAACGTGATAATTATTTCAGCCACTTATCAGGGTTGTCCGATGTTGCTCTTCGCCCGCTGGCGATTGACATAAAATATAGTTGCTTGAGATTTTTACAACTGTATGCCCAGAACAACGCAGACCATGCCTATTACATTACCGCTTCTCACACTAAACACTATATTTCCACTTTAGGGAAGCTGATAGCTACATCCATTCAATATCCTTGAGAATGGAGTAGAACGTTTTTTTTATCAAAACAATATAATAACTCGATTGCTGTAATCCCTGAAGACTATCCGTATGTAATGTACTCATAAATAACCCATTTACACTGGGCATATCTATGTTAGCGAGTTATGCCTTTGCCATGACAAATGTGATTTTACCACACTGATATCGAAGAAGTCAGTGAAAAACGTTTTCCAATAGCTATGATATATTCCATGATGTCTAATCCTCTAGTTGTGCAACTCTTATCGGTCCATCATCGGGTTAGTTTATGAATGATGTATGGTCGTGTGAGGAACTAATTAGAACATATATCATCGTGCCATATATTCTATCATCAAACCGATACCGCTCTAGATATGCATTTTCATGGATTTATCAGTAGCTGATATTACATATTACAGCAGTAGCAATCCCTGGAGGTTGTATGTAATTGTGCATATGCGAAATCGCTGGAGTGGTTGTCCATCCCAACTAACGTCAAATGGTACACTACTACCACACAATTAACTTTTGAAACCTAATACAGATATATAGCCATATAAACAAACGCTGGCTTGTGGTGTAGGATCGTTTGTGACACGCTTATGAAAGGATAATTATGTTTACAAATAGCATTGGAGCTTGTGTAACTGTTCTAAAAAGTCAGGACGAGGAACGCGATCTGCGCGGACAGCTGGGTTAATCTCACCGCGTCGTTCTCTGTGAATCTACCCATGGGAACGCGCAATTGTCCCAAATGAACAACGCTACATAACCCATCTTTGGCAGGTTGATCTACGTATCTATAAATATTTGGCAGTTCCAAACCGCATGCGATCAAATTTCTCAGAGATCGGTCCATTCGTGGGTAATCGTATTATAATCGAAGCACATTATCCGACCACAGGACAAAGCGACGTTAAACCCTATTACTCACTCACTCCAGAAGCGAGAAGCGAAAGTAAAGTGACAGAATTTTTGAAGCTGATGAAATGTTTGACGCACAAAATTCTACAGAGCCGAAATTAGCGTTATACAGTCTCGTCCGCGTACGCTATTCGTTTTTTTTTCTCGGCTTGAGTGATAATGTGGCACAATACCAACTATCTGATCAGATACTGTGATATCCACTTTCTATTTGTTGATTTTGCCCCAGTTAACCAAGGAAGTTACAGAACTAGTACTTAGGATGGAAGCCTCTCATTGAACACATATCAGCAGTGAGCAATATGAAGTATCAATTTATCACATTTTTGTATATTTCTGTTTGTTATGGTGTCGTATATCAATTGAATATCGGTCAATTTCCGATTGGTTATATGATTTAACTATTAAAACTATTGTATAAAATATTGGTTTATCTTTGAATGATAGGCTCTTTAAATTAAATTTACCGAAACCTAAGCCGATGGAGACAAGCATGCTATCCACAGGGTACGCGATGAATGCATCCAGGATGAAGAATCAGTATTCAAGCACGTTTCAAATTTGTGGTTACTATTCCAATTATCCATCAGCATTTGTGTGTGAGTTGTACAGTGATTGCCCTGAAGCATGTGGTCGAAACATACTTCAATACTTGCAGAATTGTAAGAAACCGTTCACATGATCACACGTTGGGGGAAATAATATCACTATAAAATAATATTGCCAGGATCTGATAGGAGCAACCACATGCATTAGCTTATGGGATTATTGAAGGGTATTCATCATGAAATATCAATACAGACAAATAAATCATATAATCAATGAAATATTATATCGAAATAAGTATAATCATAGCGCTATTTGCGTTTAATATTATCACTGGATATTACTACCAATGATAAAACGTATGCGTGTGTTGTGCGACGACTATGCGGATTATGGAAACTGCCAGGGTCGTTCTCGCTTGACATGAGTGATGGCCAGGCATGATGCATCATCTAGCGACAGTATTAGGACAACAAAGATTGCGAAATAAGATTAAATGGTATTCGTTCAACTAAGAACATTGTTTCATAGAATTAACTTCGATTAATCAAAATAAGTCTCATTGGTATACAGAGAAGAACAGGAACAATCGATCCCGGGAAATACATTTCCGAGAAAGAATTCGGCTCAAAGAATATATAATCTCTCGGTAATCTGACATACCAAAAACTAATGTGATGGTTTCGTGCAGTGTGCGCTATGTCATGCTTTCGAACAGACGAAAAACGGATTCAACCCCTTAAAAGTCTATTTGACAAGGATTAACTAAAACCTGCAGCCACTCAAAAAAAAGAGAACCTAGGACATGCATTACTGTTAAGCGGTTGGGGGGGGGGAGGGAGGGAAATTACCCCTGATAAGTTTCTCAGAAAACTGTTCTTAACGGTGTATTATTGTTTAATGGCTATATTTGCTTTCCCGAATATGACAATCATACACCGACACCGCTTCAATAAATATTTTGCCAGCTGGCCTTCTCCACTTTTTTCTATAACATGTATATTGTAAAGATATCGAACTGCTGTATCAGATATAGTTATATAGATAAGCCAGGAACAGTGGAGAGGGGAGTGAGGGGGAGATAACTCACATATGTACATGTGAAGAACAGGGGATGAATAAGGGTAGGAGTTCAAATAAGCGATTAAGGCCTTATTCTCTCATCAATTATTCACCCATGACAATTGCTACAATAATTGTTTCAAACTGATGTAGAAGTGTAATCAGTGCAAGTGGAGGTATATGAGGTGGACAGGCAGACCAGGTGATCCACTCATTCTTGTCCAGTTCGAATTCTTCCGTGATGACAAATGTCGTGTTAACTATAGCGTGATGCCATGGGTGTGTGGTTATATGTCACGAATTATTTTAACCCTATCTGGCCTGGGCTTTTTGGGACCTGTCCAGGCCTGGGGGGGGCCGAAGTGGCCCCCCCTAATTATTTTTCTTATCCCTTGAGCTAGGGGGCTGAAACTTACCACACTATACCCTTGGGTCAAGCTCTACCAGAAAATGTAAAAAAATCCAAGATGGCCGCTTTGATGACGTCACAGTGACGTCATTTTCAAAAACGGCATTTTTTGGTCGATTTTTCAGTGGGATTTTCCGAATTTTTTATTTATGCAATCTGCTCAGGGGGTTATGCAAATGGGCTCAAAATGACCCCAATATGATAAACTATAAAGTCCAGGAGTTTCAGCACTCCATTTTTCGTCGTTCCGGAGATAGAGCAGAAAGTTTGGTAGGGGGGGCCATAATGCCCCCCCAGGCCAGGTAGGGTTAAATTGTATCTTCTGGACACAAGGCATTGAGTGTAACACAGACTACAGCTTGACAAATTTCTGGCGTCTTTTGAACAGTAGATATAGTCGTACAAATGTAATACCTCCGTTCATCGACGTATACAAATATATAAGGTGTGATTCTCCCAACCCTGTAAATTCTGACATAGGTTGTTTTGCAAGTCGCTTCACGATTGGTATGGATCAGAGTGGGTTTATAGTTACATGTGTATCTGTATACGCTACTCGAACGAAGTTAATGATGTTCCACGCGAATACATTTTTTTCAAAAGCACCGTTATTAGCGAGAGCTAAATTCAGTGTACACAGGTTAGTGCCGTTCATTTCAACTCATGGTCTGGAACAACTCCTTTTGGTGCATATGAGGCCTCGAACGCAGACCAAAAACAGTAAAAACAGAAATGAAATCCAGGAAATCATGCGGGATATATATATGACTACTTTACAATGAATATTTTGGACTAAGAATACCGATCAGCGATACGGATTTGATATTTTTGGAACATCATTATATCTTGCCGGCATCATTGAAAACTGTTGACCGCTTCTCTCTTGCAGGAAACTAGCCTATCTTTATATACTATGATTGTCTTTTTGAATTTGGTGCTAATAATGTTATAAGGAATATGGATTAGGTTCTTGGATTATTGACGCGGATATTCTTTAATGGACGATGGCTGAATTATGAATAACGAACCAGACGCTTGTAATATGCCGAATGATATATATTGTTGAAGAAGATCTGACCTCGATAACAATGTAAAATTCTACCATTTGAGTATCTATCCATTATTGTGTTTCTTGATCACCAGGTCATGACGTTGGGTAAGTTGGACGTCTTTACTATCTCAGTTAGCTGTAACTTCTTCATGGCAATCTGTTGATGTTATTATGTCACCAACAAATGATATGTTTCAAAACAAATGTATTAACCTTGACCCAGACTATGAATCAGGACATACAAAACACACGTTTGGACACATGCATACGTTGGTGTAATATTATTTAACGTACAGTTAGTCTGCAGAAAAAAATAGTAGCAGAACGTATTGCGGATCGAAACATGGAACAGTATGGTATTAAAAAAAATGACGAAGATAACATAGCCTGAGTTTGGAGAAATTAAACGTTGAAAGCATTTTAGCAGATGTGGAAAAAAGTAGGAGATGGTGCAAATACAGACATTCGTCGGGTTAAAACAACATACGGTTTACTTGTTCCAAGCTGTAATATAAACAGCAACAATGGAAGCACGCATATTCATTTAGCAAGGTAATTCTGTGATGACGCCGAATCTCCCTTTCGTTTGATGTGTTAATCAGCTTGACGGTAGGAAATTACAGATAACCGAGTTGAATGAATACATGCTGTTCGGATCTAGTTCCAAGACAAAACGTCTATTAACGTTATCTATAAAATCGATAATCTAGAGTTACCAGTTGTTCATTCGATTCAGTTACCGCCGGCTCCGAAAAGTGGCCGATCCGTTGTTGGAATGCACACAATCTGTCTGACAGAGAGAGTGCAGTGAAACTTAAAACGGGAATGTTCTTGCAAGTTATCCCAGTATTTCACTGTTTACCCGTAATCTCACAAGGTGGCCAGAGCACCGCTCAGTATGCCTTAGATTTAATACAATACCCAGATCTATAAATATATATACGGTATATACAGACTTGTGATACCTGTTATTCTATCGGGACCTGTGAGAAACATTTGAATGCGGAAGAACGCATCTGCTTATCAATATTGAGAGTGGGAAGTGGGAATGAAAGAATTCGACATTTCATCCTATTCAATCCAGCTTAGGAAATGTCAAATGCACACCACAATAGCAATCACGTGAATTCATTCCTGTCTGTAAAAGTTTATTACAATATAATTTTGAATAAAATGTCACTTCATCCAGATCAGGAATACTGGTCACTGATAAGGATGTTACGTAAAGAGCATCATCACGTCTTGTTATCATCGTGAACCGTTGACCGCTTCTCCCTTGCAGGAAACCATTTTTTTTATTTTCATTTTATATGTATTTGGAATAGATGCGTACAAAAAAGATCTTCGATGATTTATGCAAAAATTATTTGTGGACGACGGCTGAATATTGAATGTCCGATCTGACGCCTGTACAGAATATCGTATGCATTGTCCGCTGTAAAATCCATTGGCATAGCTACATTGACACAATATTAACCACATAAATGCATTATTGTCTGAACACGTTTATTACTATATAACTTCTCGCAAATGCTGCTTCCTGCGAATACAACTTCCATTAAGTTAATATATGCAATATACACACATGAATAGAAAATATTTTAATAAAATTATTGGTGGCTATTGGAAGTTGTTATTGTTGTTCGATCGCTGCTCCTTCAGCATCATATGGTCACATGGTATGATTTTTCAACTAGAAAGGTGACTGTATTTAATTATCCAGGTGGCGGCAATCTGCAAATATGATTAGATTTTGGTGTCAGCAGTCATGGCAGTGCGCACAAACTGCGCAACTGCTGACTTGATACTACATCTGACATTAGGTGTCAAATACATGTCACTTACCAAGAGGGTTGTGGTATCTCGGGGTCGTAAGTGTAGTTTGGTGTCTGATTTGACATATAACAAATCAATTTGATCACGGAGCTTCTCTCTTTGAGCACTATGGTTGGTGTGATGCATTAGCTATTGTTTAATGGTTTCTCTGTCGTGTTCACCGGCGCAGGTAGCTGAGGGGCAAACAGTGTTATGATCTTGTGTTGCAAAAATGGCACGTTAAGCTGTTCATTCTGATGAACTTTCCTGTCTCTGGTAGCAGGCATTCTGTTCACCAAAGATTCCAGGGCTAGATCGTTGGCTTGCATCTCCTCATTGTTGCGGCTTGATAATCTTGATACTGGTGTTGTATAGTGAGACGGTTCCCCTGTCATGCGTGTCCCGTAGATGGAGGCCAGCTCCACAGTGTCCTGGGTTGCTTAATACAGATCCATAAGTGAAGGCGACGATATATGTACCAGTGACGGATAGATGCTATTCAGCAGCCAGGAATGCACGAATAACCTGCTCTGTGGTGCGAGTTTTGCTGTTGCCAAGATATCCCCAGTTTTGAGTGCGACACAGCATGATAGGTGCGAAATATCATTCATGGTTTCACATACGAATGGTTCCACGTTGTCAGGATTTATAACTTTGAGGATGTCTCTTTGGGCCATTTCAAGCCTGGTGATAATGTGGTACATGAATGTAGGATTAACGGAGAATATCATTAGTTTTTGTCTTAGTAATTCAACTGCAGGCTTCCTGGTGACGATGATGAATGGATTCAGCAGAACCTCTTCCAGTTGGAGAACTAGTGGCTCGGCGTGTGTACTAACCTCTACAGCTGGGGGAGGTTCTGCGCACTCTCTGATGGTTCAATCGTTGTGGTGGAACACCATACGGAGTAGGCAAATTCCGCGTAAGGTCTGAGGTGAGGTGGTCATTTTTGCTTCGCCCACCTCTTTAGAGAGGCATTCTGCTTGGCGACCAGGCCAGTTGTTTTAGCTGCACAAAACTGGGAATATCTTGGCAACAGCAAAACTCGCACCACAGAGCAGGTTATTCGTGCATTCCTGGCTGCTGAATAGCATCTATCCGTCACTGGTACATATATCGTCGCCTTCACTTATGGATCTGTACATGTCTGAATTGGGATTTTTGTCGCAGAGGCATCTCTTCTCTGGTACTTGTTGAAGTGGGTTGTCGTACATTTTTAGAACGGCGTAGCATGACCGCGTTGTAGGAGGCACATTATGATTGTTTGATGATGTTGATGATTAGTCTCTTCTTCACCGTCCATTGATACATATGGTTAAGCTTGTGTTCCAGTTCGGCAACCGCATCTCGGAGAACAAGAGACATGGCCCGAATATTAAAGTCGTCAGCAAATTTGATGACCATTCACACAGGAGTTGAGGCTGATAGACCTGTAGGCTTTCTCACAGCCAGTCCCAAGGTGTATTCAATGCCAAGAAGATCTCACAGATACCAAGAAGATATTCGTATCTACTATATAGATTTTAAGATTGTAAGAGATTCTTTTTATTGAGCAGCTACTTTAGAAGATCTGTTTAACCGAGTGAAAGAAGACTGTATCTTAGGTTATTTGAGAGAAATCGGTTTGTTGCATAAGTTTTAATGTGTCTATATTTTAATGCAAACCTGCTTTCAAATTTTCAATTCCAAATGTTACTACTGACAAAAAAAATACATATATATGCCAAGATGCTGTAATACGAAACCGTCATTCGATGGAGCGAGAGAATTTATACTGAAGCAAAGAGATATTGAAAAATATATAGCACAGAGAAGTAAATGGGAAACCGTATTCGAGAACAGGTGGGGTCCCTTGGCATATATAATATAATACTGCTATCACTAAAGAAACAACAGATACTTTAAAATACAATGGAACATGGAAATCAAGGATATATATATATATTCATCAATGGGGTTTTTTCTCATGTTTCTACTTCACATACTCGCAGATACCAACACAAGATGAGTATGAGCATGTGCTGTCTGTGTGTGTGTGTGTGTGTTTTGTCTTTTGTTTTATTGTGTGTATGTGGGGGCGGATGAGGTTACTATTAGTGAGTCTATTTAGTGAGGGTAGGTGGTGGATAATTACCATGTATATAAATGCAGGCTTATTGTGTCCTGAACGTAGACTTGGAGTTAGTGAATAAATGTATAAAGAAATTGTAGCTAGACTGTAAATAATGAATACTGAAATTAAATGTTGCTATATAGACATTGACTTATAGTATGTGTATAATCCAGGTTATTTACACAAAAACGTACTTTAAGTATGTGTGAAAACGTCTAATATATTCTCGCTTAAATGAGTACATAAAATTATACACCAACTAAATATAATACACAATTATGCAACTATACATTTTTGTATACTACCTTGTATAGTACCCAGGTATGTGCTGCTGTAATTTCTATGAAAAATTGTACATAATCTGACTGACGCTAGATGTAAACATGTTTCTGTGACAAAAATCAATATATTGAAAAGAATGCAAACACATGTATAATATATGTTATATTAATCAACTATTTACACTACAGCCTTTCAACACATCATTGTAAGTACATAGCATTGTATATTATTTTGTTCATAATCAATATATGCATGTATTTTTTTCTCAAGAAAATAAAGATTTAATAAAGATAAAAATATATATATATATATATATTTTAATGTGTTGGATTACTAAGTTATTGACTTGAATACTTAGAATTTTGTTTGATCGTCGCTATATAGCTGAAATATTGCTGAACGCGACGTTAACCCATAATTTTCTCTCTCACTGTGATACGAGTCCTCGCCATGTTTTGGAATATAGATTTTATTGTTCTGCTTTCACAGCAGCGGCTGAGTGCCAGTGCAACAGCACGGCTGCAACAGTTACTGTAAATGACGGTAGATGACGTTACCAGAATATGTGGATGAATTTTGTCAGGGTCACAGCATGTCTTACATTTTAGAGCAGTTGGTGGACGAGATGATTTCCTTTATGGTGATGTCGGGGTTGTATTTTTCCGTACACAGCAGTTCGTCAGGAAGCGTTCTGATATGGGTTAGTTCTTTTTAAACTTCGGTGCTAATTGTGTGGTACAATAGAGGGTCTTCTTCGTGACGACTGATAGCAAAATACGAACGTAGCGTGCAAGATCTATGGCGCTACGTTTCGTAACTTGTGTCTAATTCCGCTTAACCCGGGGCTAGGGGCCGTATGAACCCATGTACTTCAAGATCCTCATGGTACTCATATGAACAGTCACAATCAAAGCGTGACTGAGATACATCATTCTTTAGATGACGACTTTACAACGAATATTATGGATTAAGAATACTGATCAGCGATACGGATTTGATATTTTTGGAACATCATGATGTCTTGCCGGCATCATTGAAAACTGTTGACCGCTTCTCTCTTGCAGGAAACAAGCCTATGTTTATGTATACTATGATTGTCTTTTTGAATTTGGTGCTAATACTGTTATATGGAAAATGGAATAGGTCTTTGGATTATGGACGCGGATATTCTCAAATGGACGACGGCTGGATTATGAATGACGGACTAGACGCTTGTAATTTCTTCCTCGACAGTATTTACTCAAATGTGGCTCTATTCTTGTGATCCGGCGTTTGTCGTACTTGATCGGCAGTGTAGTTGACCACAAACTCAGCTACTTGTGTAACCCCTACTTTGCTGAACTGACACATTCACACAAAACGAAAATACATACACGTCAGATTCATTAACCTCTTATAAGTAGGTCGGCAGTCAGCAGTTAGCTATCCAAAAGGAGAATAGTTATAATTGTAAAGCAACAAGCACAGCCACTAATAATTTACTTTTTACAATATCAATCGGAGGTTTGGTATGGGTAGCTATAGCTAAATTCAACGGTTTTTCGGCTATCAATCGACTTCAGTATTCGGACTGACAACGTTATCATTATACGCAACATTAAAAGGGTGATGAAAAAAGATGGTGTACTGAAAAGAATTCATATGACCCCACAGACAAATATACTGACTATCAGATATAGCGAACTACCTTTTTCATTGGACACTTCTATGGGGGTCGTTTATTATCAAGCAGGTATGAAATAATAATAATATACATACAACACAAGCTAATTTCTTACAAGGGATAACTGGTAAACAGTTCTCTATGATGCAGAAAAGACACTGTTCGCACTAAAACTTTGCTCACCATTTGATTCATTTAACATAATGTTACAAAATGACGGATCCTCAGCCTGATAACGGGAAATTTTAATTCATTGGACTTTGCTGGCGACTATGCAGTTGCGGCATAGAGACCCATTTCAGCAGTAAAGACATCACGACCCCATGTCTGACGCGCGACAAAATTAGAACCAGGGCTATTTCAATGCGTTTACGCTGCAGCACGTCGTCTCCTGCTGTGGAAATGCGCCAATCGTGACGCGTGCTGTGAAATTGGACCTTTAGTTTTGCATGAAACCCGACCTACCAAACAGTTATAGTCGGCGTTACAGGATTACCTAAACTACAACAACAGCGGGAGAAACCAGTCAGCCAGAGCTAAGTTTTGAATTCAATTTTTGCACCTAGACTAATATTTTCTATCACTAAAGTCACCCCTTACCAAATAACAACTAGTCCTGATCTAAACAAAAACAAATCAAACAATGGAAGCCCCCCAATCCACCGTAAAAACCCCTAAAAGGAAACTCTCAGAAATCAACACTGATCAAACCCAACCACACAAAAAACACGCACCCTGTCCCAAATCCCCAAGGAGTCTAGCAAATTTTATCGCCATCATTCATAGTTTAACTCAACTGAGAGCATGTAAATTCCCAAAGGCCAAGGTAGCAAACGATCTCAAAAAATGTGCTGGTGACGTACACCAAGTCTTTAAACTCCCGGTTGGTGATCTGAAAGTCCACTGCAAATCACAAACTCAGTTCGACAAATTACTACGTTTAGACCTACTAGCAGATAAACTAGAGAGCAATGCAAAGGAGTAATTTATGGAATTGACCTGAACATCAAGCTAGAGGATATCAAGCAAAACTTTTCGGATCAAAATGTCATATACGCTAAAAGATTACAGAAAAATAAGAACGATACCACTAGTGTTATGTTAGTATTCAAAGGAACAAAACTTCCAGAAACTATTCGGCTCTGGGTACACAATATTACAGTGAAACCTTTTTATGATACCCCTAAGCGATGTTTTCAATGTCAAAAGTTTGGACATCTTCAAAATTTCTGCAAATCGCAAGTTGTTTGCCCCAAATGCGCTGGAAATCACACCTATGATCTTTGTACCGAACCCAAAATTACCTGTGCCAATTGTAAAGCAACTCACTCAGCAGGATATAAGGGCTGCCCGGCTTACAAAACTGCCCGCGCAGTGGAGTTCGTAAAAGCAAACAAAGGCATTTCATACTCACAGGCAGTAAAAGAAACCAAACTCAAACAAAAGATAAGTCTAACAATGGCACATAGGAGAACAAACGTGAGTGAAACAATAGCTACACCTGTATCAGCCAAACCCGAAGAAACAATAGAAATAGAAGACAATGAGACGGAAACTAAAAGAATTTCAATGACTAAACTTGACCTTCTAGGTTTCATAACGTTAGCGATAAACTCAGTTACCGACCCCAATCGGCCCAAGCTGAATAAAAAAGAAAAAAAGCCATAATCATAGCTAGAATAGGCCAAGATTTCTTTAACTGGAATTTCAAATATGAAGAAATTATAGATTGGGGACTGCACCCTAAATATAAAAAGGAAACTTCCACACCTCTCAGAACACCCAATACCCATAATATCTCGGTATAAATGCATGCACTACCTTATACCCATAGGACTCAAACAATCTATAAAATTCAATATAAATAAATTATCAATACTACAATGGAATGCAAATGGCATTGCAAAACATGGAGACAATCGCAAAATCTTAGTAAATGAAATGAGCCCTGACATCATATGTATACAAGAAACATTTCTTAAGCTAGGAAAAAATAAATTTGCAATAAAGGGATATAAGCCATATAGACAAGACAGACTACACGGCCCAAAGGGAGGCAACTTCACACTAGTTAGGGAAGAACTCGTACAGCTAGAAGTAGAAAAGAGCCCAGAAAGTGAAGACCTCGAATGGCAAGCTATACGGGGTTTCCAAAATAATAAACCTATAAATATTGTAAATTTGTACTACCCTGGCACTCTAAAAACAATATCACAAAAAGAACTTAACAAAATCACCCAAAAATATGACTCGCCAATTATAATCTGCGGAGATTATAATAGCCATAATCCAATCTGGGACGAAACCTGCACCACGTCAGATGATAGGGGTAAATCAGTAGAAAAATGGTTAGATGATAATAACCTCGTATTCCTGAACTCAGGCGAAGGGACGAGAATAGATATGCGAACTGGTAAACTCACTGCAATTGACCTAACAATAGTCTCTCGCGAACTAGCAGTTAAATCAGAATGGGCAGTTTTACCAGATACACTAGACAGCGACCACTTTCCGATCTTAACTAAATTTAGCATGAAACCAGATTTTGAAAAGACAGACCCTCACCCACGCTTCCAATACTCCAAGGCAGACTGGGAAAGCTTCCAAAACGATTGCCAAAGTCTAATACATGACGATATACTTAGCAATGATATAGAGACTTTCAATGAAAATATAACCAGCAAACTTCTAAACATAGCACAAAGACATATTCCAGTTACGAATAAGCGGCCCAACAAAAATCCACTGCCTTGGTGGGGCCAAGAGTGTGGAAAGAACATCGCGGCAAAGAAAAAAGAACTGAAAAGAATAGCAAGAAAAAGGGTCAAAGAAGCTACCTTAACGGAGACTTTAATATCAATGAATACAGAAAAGCTTTACACCCAAAAAAAGAAAGTTCCCACGGCGAAGACAAACTAGGGTATACAATCCTAAAGCACCTATCAAACATCACTCAGGAACTAATTTTGAAACTAATTAATGTGAGCTGGAAGACCAAACAACTCCCGAACAAATGGAAATCATCTATTGTTATCCCAATACCAAACCTGGTAAAGACCCATCAGACAATAAGTCATAAAGGCCGATCTCACTCACGTCAAATTTATGCAAAATTATGGAAACCATGGTCAAAAACAGACTTGAATATCACCTGGAAAGCAACAACCTGTTAAACAAAACACAAAGCGGTTTTCGAAAAAAAAGAAGTACTTTAGACCACATAGCTAGACTCCAACACTCAATCAAAAAGGATAATGCCAAACACCAATATACATTGTACATTAGCAATTTTCTTGGATATAGAAAAGGCATTTGACCTAGTATGGCAGGACGGGATTATCACCCAATTAAACAACCTAGGAATTAAGGGCAGGATACAACACTAGATAAAAAAAATTCTTCATGACCGAAACTTCAAAGTTCGTATTGGTAACACCATATCCATGGACCACCAGCTAGATAACGGCACTCCACAGGGCAGCGTCATAAGCCCCACCCTTTTTAACATCCTGATTAATGGCCTGGCCAACTTAACGTAGCTTAATCAAATTATATCAAACAATCATCAGATCCAAAATAGACTATGGTTCAATCGCCTACCAATCAGCATGCAAAACCCAGTCAAAAAAAATAGACAGCATTTAGTATTCGGCCTTAAAAATAGTCAGTGGAACTCCTTTATGTAGTCTACAAATAGAAACTAATGAAAAACCCTTACATTTAAGACGAGAAGAACTGTCAATGAAATATGCAGGGAAAACAATAGCCAAGGGCGAAAAACACTCATGCCACAAAAATTTTGGCCCAAAAACCGAATACGAATACCTAAAAACGAAATGGGAAAAAGACTCCGCACCACTCGATTACACGATAGAACGATTATTCCAAGAACACGATATTCCTATCTCTTGTATCTCTGACACTGACAAGGTCAATAGACCACCATGGCAACTAATCACACCTCACGTGGACACGAATATACATAGCTACATCACCAAACAGGACAACCCTGAGCATATAAGGGACACTTCCCTCGAATATATTGACACACATTGGAAAAATCGCTTGAAAATATATACAGACGACTCCAAAAACACAAGTCACAATACAGGTTCTGCATTCGTTATACCAGAACTCGACATTCACGAAGGTTTCAAACTACCAGACAATATGTCTGTATACACCACTGAATTAGTCGCCATAATCAAGGCCCTCGAATGGGTTCTTCAGAACCGACCGGTTTCCACCGTTATTCTTAGCGATTCCTTAAGCGGACTGGTATCTATAGCGAACTCCAAATCCGACAGCAGATCTGACCTCATACACGAAATAGAAATTTTATGTACACAAATACGAGACGATGACATTGACGCCATTTTAGCTTGGATTCCCGCCCACGTGGACGTTAGGGGAAATGAAGCCGCCGATAGGACAGCCAAAGACAGCCTCACCAAAACTGCACCTGACGTGCATATAGGACTAGGAACCAAAGAACTGAATTCTATCATCAAAACCAGAATAGATAGTAAATGGGAAAAGGAATGGAACGAAGAAAACCGAGGTAGATGGCTACATAGTATTCTAGATAAGGGGAAAAGAGGGAGTTGTGGATTCCAGCTAGACAGTAAACGTGACGACCGCATCATCACAAGATTAAGACTAGGCAAAACAGGGCTAAAATCACACCTCTCTAAGCTAATAAAAAACACATCACCACTATGCACCTCATGCAACAACGAAGAAGAAACGATAGAACATTTTATACTCAAATGCCCAAAACATGACACCTTTCGCCGCACACTGGAAAACGAGCGCAAAAACTTAAATGTCCCTCTGTCGTTGGCTTCCATATTAAATCCTAAACCTCCTCTTATAAACAAGGTATACTCCACCTTACTAGCTTACATCAAATCGATTGACTATTACTCTACCATTTAATATTATATGGTTACACCAAGAAACCAAAGACCAAATTTTAATAAATGTAGCACGCTTAGAGTCAAAACTATATATTACAGGGGCGGAAATAAAGGTCAGTGATCAGAAATGACTGATCAAATTTGGACACTAACCAATCAAAATGCCATAGCAATAACATAGACAAATTCACTGATCAAATTAAAAGCTCCTAATAATGAGCACCGATCAAATTGTGTTCCCTTATTTCCAACCCTC
Source organism: Hanleya hanleyi (assembly GCA_036873755.1). Taxonomy (NCBI): domain Eukaryota; kingdom Metazoa; phylum Mollusca; class Polyplacophora; order Lepidopleurida; family Hanleyidae; genus Hanleya; species Hanleya hanleyi. Next base: position 30,694 of record JAVTVY010012115.1, on the reverse strand, counting down.
TTTAACGAATGTTAACCGTCCGGTTTTCTAGCAGGGGCAGAAGACTGGAGGTTATATCAAACATTCACAATCGGCTTTAATTATAATAATATTTTTTTATTTATAATATTTAGTTACTTATTAACTGATTTATTTATGTACCTAATTAATTATTGCTATTGACCATGTGTGACATAGATCACGATAGTGTCTGTCGGTGGCAAAAAATAACACCAGAAAACAAGAAACTACAAACTCTTCTATTCTTTGTAATACAGGCACAGCACACTGAATAGCACAGACGAGTAAGACCAGCCATCAAACAGAACACCGATGACGACAAAAATTATTAAACAACACCGTGACTGACAACACCCCAGAAACCACCCTGACCTAGCGGATTCAGTGGAATCCCAAAACCCACACCTTGACCACGGACAATCAACGGAAACAAGAACAGCTTCTACATCCAAACCAAATCGAACAATGCCTACCACAACCACGGACAATTGAAACCATACTCACTGAAGACAACACAGATCAGATGTGCCACACCTGAGATGCCACCAATGCAACGATTGTCTAATGCAAATATGATCATTTGACTTTCACCAATATAGGATGTAGACCTGCCATCCTGTACCCCAATACACACTCCAAGCAATTGTTACAGGCACAGATTTCTGGAAGAACCCGCCTATGGTTCTCCCAGTTTTTTCTGGACGGCTTTGTTTGTACAGAGGGGTACAAAGACAAAGGAATCACCCACGAGACTACAATGTACAATGAACACATACTTACCAATATAACCTAATCAAAAACCAACCGATGAACCTGTACATAGACAATTCTTCTATTCTATTTATATCTTCATCCGCCCATTTATTATTATTTACTTATTTATTTATTTATATATTTATTTACTCATTTATTTGTTTATTTGATAATACAGCGCTTGTAAACATCTTTAACAAACTAAGAAATGTAACGTGTAATTAAAATAAAACATTGAGTTGATGGGCTGCGAAATCCGTACGGGAAGCGGCCCTTAAACTGCAATTTCAATCAGTTATAGACATCACTATATCTCGCCGGCATCTGTGAGCACTGTTGATCGTTTAACAGTTTACACCTGCTTGCAATTTGCTGCTGTTATTGTCATCTGAATGAGAAATTTCCATTATAGACGCAGGGCTGGCCACTAAATGTGAGATCAGACGCTTGTATTTGACATGCTACAGCAGATAATACACATTTCGAATTCATCGGCATGGACGGTGTCAGAGAACCTGTTATTGAGGTAGCTCATACGTTCCGTGTTCTATCGTCGGATCAATTGAAATCCATCGAATTGGCTCAGCCGTTGATATCCGAGGGAATGAGAATGGCTTTATATGTGGTTTATCCCAGAGTAGAACATGAAATGTTTGATTAATAAGGAACAGAAACAAGTAAACTGATGAATATATTCCTGGATTCGGATAAATTGCATTGCATGTATCTAAATTGTTCAGACGATGCTCATGTGCCTGGTTAATGTTCCACAGAAATACGCTTAAATATATATAGTTGTGAGATCTAATTATCATCCCGTTACTTACTGGATATCCTGACTCGGCGCTCCGATTTTATGCTTGACAATATCTTATTGTTTGTGGGGTCGTTCCTCAAGGATTTATGTCTGCTGCACTTTATTGCAAGATTTTATCGTCTCACGAAACTATCATCACCTCATCTAGATTCGTGTGAAAATATCCAAATAAGGAAAGTATCGGATCATGTCGGAGGGAGACTCGAATAATTCTTGTCTGAGATAATCCTATAATAAATCTCCAGCTTGTGTTACTCGTGACCGAGAAGGTTTAGAATGTTCACTGTTTCCGCTCGTGGTCTTTGTGTAGACGTAGATGCGTTCTTCTAAGCCTGTCGTTATCATCAGCAATGGCGCTCTGGGCCCATATGTATTTCCGAATAATGTTTGGATGATAGTAAATTAGCATAATATCTTCCTATCACAGATATATAAGGTTTCTCCTCTGTCTCCTCAGATACTTTGATATATTTACCTGCATGTATGTAATGAGTTTATACCTTTATTCGTGTTTAGATTGAGGAGATTTCGGTTTATCTCCTGTGTTCCTAGTTTGAATAGATTTATTGCTGTTTGTGCCATCATATTGATACATGCCGCGAAAGCTTTTATCTTGAATTCCCGGCAAATAATAAAACAATTAATTCCCCTTGTACAGGTATCAAGCTATACTATATATAATGATTCCATACAATAAATATGTTTCATTATTATTTGGTTAATTTGGAATCCAAATTACAGTTGTACTTGATCGAATAGTCTGGATTTATCGCTCATGAGATGGATCGGTCTGTCGCGTACTTCATTACTATTAATAGTTTTGACGTAAATAGACAGCTACACATTACACTATCCCTGAACTGCCAACATGAGCTGATGCCAACATATGACAGGACACAATATGAATCTGGTCTCGGTTTGTATTTCATAGACAAACAAATTTATTTCATGATAACCGTCTCTTTAAAGGATAACAACACTAAATCACTACAACAGAACTATAAAATAGCAAAATTTTAAGACAACTTTGTCCTCCGTTCTCGATAAATATTAAAATCATAGGTGTAAGAGCTTAAGTACGAAATTGATAAATCAACTGTGATCTTTTAGGATGTAAAACCTTGACTGTATGAGCTTTTCAGATGAGTCTGTCATCATATATAAGCTGTGGCAGCCAAATAAATGATAATATCTATGATTATCTTAGTTGAAGGGCCAACAAAATTTGTGACAAGTTCGATTGTGCAAGTACAAGGAAGTGCGAATATCACTGAGGTGCATCAGTCGCTCTCTTACTCTAAGGATAATTTCCATGATTTAGTCGCACAATTATGTTTTTATATGTAACAACGACCAACTAACGCCACAAGCTTCAATATGTCGTACGGGATAGCGTGATGCGAAAGGGCACATGCGACTTATTGACTCTATACTACAATCACTCATCATGCCCTTATTCACCATCGCCAGTATATTGTCAGAAAATATAAAGCATTCGTTAGCTCTACTACATACAAGGGATATTATTGATGGAAAATGTCTTTGTTTATAGAGTTGCTTGAATTTCTCATTAATAATATATATGTGAAATCCGCAAAAAAAAACTCGTCCACTGATGTTGGGACGATGCTCCCGTCTCGGTTGGCATCGTGCCAATCGGACATTACAGGTTAGTTGTTCTAGGTTTCTTGCATTTACCAAGTTATCCCATATAAGTCGTTTACTCCATCAGACGTCCATGATGCTCATCCATCAACATCAGATGAGTTGTTTGAGCTTATCTGTCATTAAAGCTCCGAGATAGCGTATCTAATTCCGCTTAAGCCGGTGCTAGGGGCGGTATGGATACTTCATAAAAGCGCAGCTGAGATACTAAGGCTACGTCCGAGAATCCACCGTATTCTCAGGTCTAAATGTTAGCTGTCGACGAATACTTTCCTGTAGAGTCATATGGTTGCTTTTTACCAGACGTCGTCAATTTTCCCCACCTCTTGCATATCGCTTCAATGTCAGTGGACGAGTTTATGTGGTCTCTCAAATGGGGAGTGATCTTGTCAGCTGAGTCAGCTTTTGGGAAATTACGTGGATATATGCCTATTTGTTTCGCTTTGTTAGTCAATTTCCCGATGGAAACAACAGTTAAACTTGAGAAGGAAATTTCGCCTTGTAATTTATTTGTTTGTTTTATTCGATTGTTACTTGTATGAAAGCAGACGACCCTTTCCTCATCCGACTTGTGAAATGGAGTCTCCTAATGAACACCTGAACTTGACACAAGTACATTTGACATAGCCGTGGTAAATCGTGTAATAATTGCATGGTTAACTCGATGTTAGTGACACAAGTCTTGTAGAATATCTTTTTTCTGGATAATATAAGCTAGGGGCGTATACACTCCTGTACTTCAAGATCCTCGCGTTGCTCATCTGATCAGTCACAATCAAAGCGTGACTGAGATAGATCATTCTCTAGATGACGACTTCACAACGAAACTCGTTTGGATTAAAAATACTGATCAGCGATATATTTTTGAAGCATCATGATGTCTTGCCGGCATCATTGAAAACTACTGACCGCTTCTCTCTTGCAGGAAACCAGCCTATGGCTACGTATACTGTGAACTTTTCTTTGAATTTGGTTCTAATGTTGTTATATGAATTAGGTCTCAGAACTATGGATGCAGAAATTTTTTAACAGACGATTGCTGAATACTGAATGACGGACTAGACGTTTGTATCTTTGAGTCGCAGCAAAATCAAGCTTAAACATGCAATTTGTCTTATAGATCGGATTCCCACTGCATGCAATAAGCTCATTTTTAGATAATTCTGAGCAGACTTACCATAAGATCACCAGGATGAAGATATTTCTGGACGGTGGAAGTAAGCGAGGGAGGCAATTAGATAATGATTTTACGTCCCTTCCATCTTCCATCAAGCAAGAATGGTGATTGTGGAACACGGTATTCACGTGCCACCTCTCTCGGATTTCACCGATAAAAGATACCTTAGCGATTGAAAGGCGAGAGGTATATCGCCTGTGTTTGAGGTGTGCGATTGCTGAATTACCTATTGAATTTCAGCTAGTGGTTGGGATACTTGGATCTTAGAACCATAAAAATACGGGCATTTGTGAACTTTGTCAGGATAGGTACTGGGTTGGGGAAAGGAGTTAAAAAGAAAAAAACAAAACAAACGAAATGGGTACTTTTACGACCACAGAGGGTTGGGAACATAAAATGTACATATTCACACTGTGATATGTATGGCTGTATCCGTCGTCCTGTCCTTAGGATAGTAATAGATCGATTCCAGAAGGGGTGGAAGATGTGAAATCAAAAGCGCATTGAACGCTCACTTGGCAGTGGGAATATGAACTTTTTCCGGCCGATGACGTCACAGGTTTGATAGAATAATCACTGGGGGTGACCTAAATGAAACAGAAATTTAAAAGGGCATCGAATGTCCATTGGCGGCCGATAACTAATTTTTGGTGAGAACCAATATAAAATCGAGAAGAAATATCAAAAATAGGCAATTAACCCTCACCGGAGCCAGGAACATGCAAAATAAATTTAGTTTATCTGTCGTCATTGAAACATGCCCATAATGGTATGTTAGGCAGATTTCAGAGGATAAAGAAGGGTCAAAAAGTGAAATCCCCGGTTTCGCTAGTTTATTCTAAATTCTTTATATGAGCAATTTCGTCCCTTTTTCATTTATATCAATTCTGGTTTGATTCCGTTTTTACAATATTGTGCTTGAGTTCTTGTATAGTAAAAGGGGGATCAGTTAAATCGTAATGTAGGCATGAAACACAATAGTTACATAGTGGCCGCCTGATCAAAATCGCACATCAATGTCTTTTTCGTCTTTCAAACTCTTCCTGACTCCTGATCACTTCTCTTCCAATAAAAACTTGCAAGAGGTTATTTATATTAATATCTGCTTGAATTTTTTTTCTTTCTTAATTATCCTAGTCGTATTAAATATAAATTGCCTTTCATATTATTTTGCTGAATTATATAACCATTTGACTTGTAATCATAAATTTAACTGCCGCGTTGATCATAAATCAAACCTCTACCGTCAATACTCATCAAATATGGAAATATTATAATTATAACGGAAGAGAACAGTAATACTCCCTAGGTAACACTTTGACATTCGATCCTTGAATGCAACTGTTTGTGATAATGATGCATACCATTAACGGTTTTGACCAGTGTACTCCTGTTATCTTTTAGGTAGTTTCGATAGCTGAGACTTGCCCGTGAGGAGGTGCCTTTTATTATATATCCCAAGATGAACATTGCGTTGCGTGAAGTCATTTCTGTTTATATTTATTGTCCCAGCTAACCTTGACTAGATTTTAGCCTTGTTTATATTTTTCACCTGTTGTGTCTACACGTCTTTCTTCGGTCTCGTACACATATATGTAAAAACTGATATATAGAAGCAGCCACATTGCTCAATCAAATCTTTAAACCGTTATTGGGAGATTAATGACCAGTAAACAGTACCACAAGCAAGCGTCAGACATAACACTCAATACCTGGTCGAGGTCCATAAAGAATGTGTGTGTCTATAATCAAAATGTCTTATTCACATTATAATGTTATCAACAAGCAGTCGAATAACGCGCCGATAAACAAGCCTGATCACAACATAATTTATGACAGTGATGCATAGCGAGTCGATAGCCATGTCAGATGAGTACAAGGTATATGACACAATAACAGCATACATATGTACTTTATACTCTTGGAATTCTCTTGGATTAAGGCAACATCATGAGACCCAAACTAACAAACGGAGAGTAAGATTCCTTTATACATCCCCTTTGTTTAATTAATATAAATACAACTACTTTAGTTTAAAACAAATACTGAAAACAGAAGAGATAATGCAAGATGAATAAATGAGGAATGCGGTCCAATCACAGGTTTCGGCTATAAAGCTCCGTCATTCAGGTCATAGAGTGTACCTAAACTGAACGTGTAGTTCGTTGCATAATGGATCGCTTGTTTGTTTCCTTTATCTTTGTACCCATCTCATACACACACAACCGTCTAGAAAACAAACTAGCAGAACTGCATGCAAGTGATCCATATTGTTTGTAACATTGCTCGGTGTGTGCATCAGGGAACACGATGGCAGACTTCATCCTATTGTACGAATAAATCAAAGGAATAGTATCGCCGTTCCCCAGGATGGGGAGAGGGGGACATTGAAATTAGACTAAAGCATGGAAAAACCAAAACGGTGGGTCATTCTTTGAGAAAACTACACTGTCAGAAGGATTGGGTATAGACGCGAGGTACCGAAAATAGTTGGGTCAAAACGACTCAAAACATGTTGGTCAAAATGGAATTTGGCCCAAAATGTTTGGATCCATCACGTCTATACTCAAATATATCTGGTCAATCTGACCCAATCATTTTGACAGTGTACGACGTGCGTGTGTCCTTAGTGATAGCATTTGTTGGCTTAAACCTATATTTGGTTATCTAACCGGGCATATTAATGAAGAGTTTTCTCTCGTATGTTAGAAAAGTTCAGAATAAAAGATTATGTATTTACCATGTGCTGAAATTCCCACTATCATTGCGATATGAAGTGATATAAAAAATAAGTTTGAAAATACCCATGGGATCATGGGAGATACTACTTGAGCAGCGCTGAGTTCAGCGTACGAGTAGCTATAGATCGAGGGACGGGTGAAGGAGGTTGTCCAATGAAGGCATGAATACATGCGTAGATCACAAGACTGTGAGCTGCGATGAACCTACAAGCGGCATCGTAGGGAACAGACAGGTACAAGTCAGCTGATAAACTACATAAGTTTGTTACCGGATGTATATGCCTACAAGAACACCCCAAAGCGTCATATATTGATTGGTTAAAAAGAAGAGGAAATTACAATTCGAAATTCACGAGCTATAGTATTCTAGTTTTGAAAATGGACTCTTGGTGACAACATAGTGGCATCGTGTCACGGTAGATGACGCCGGCATCTTTTCCCGCCATCTCTATATTGCGTTTAACAGGCATGTTATCCGGTAGCTTAAAGCTTTTCTTTATGCTGAGTTGTGGGATAGCTAAACGTCGATCCTGTTGTGCTACTTGTGTTTTTGTATTTTGCCAGCGTATATTTTCAGGTGATTTTTTCAATACCTGTCTGTTTAGGCGGTGACTGTCATATGCTCTAGGTCGTTCTTTATCGTGATATAGTTTTGCATACTCGCGTCCACGTGCAGTGTGACAAATTTGCCAGGGTTTTGCTGCATTTATCAGTCACACGCGAGATTGATATATCGTCTTTATTGTCCTCCGCCACGAAGTGGTGGGAGGACTTGGAAATGCTAGCCGTCCGTCCTTCCGTCCGTCCGTCCGTCCGTCCGTCCCACATCTTGTGAACGCGATATTTTGAGAACAATTCGACCGATCGACTTCAAACTTGAGAAGGTGCTTCATATGAGTTAGACAGCCATTGGTATTGATTTTCACTGAGGTACGTAATCCAAGATGGCTGCCATTGACCATATTGGATTTTGTCCATCCCACATCTTGTGAACGCGATATCTCGAGAACAGTTTGACCAATCGACTTCAAACTTGAGAATGTGCTTCGCATCAGTTAGACGGCCATTGGTATTGATTTTCACTGAGGTACCTAATCCAAGATGGCCGCCATCGACCATATTGGATTCGGTTCGTCCCACATCTTGTGAACGCGATATCTCAAGAACAATTCCACCAATCAACTTCAAGCTTGGGAAGGTTCTTCACATCAGTCAGATGGCCATTGGTATTGATTTTCACTGAGGTATGTAATCCAAGATGGCTGCCATTGGCCATATATGGTTTTTTTCCATCCCACATCTTGTGAACGCGATATCTCGAGAACAGTTCGACCAATCGACTTCAAACTTGAGAATGTGCTTCGCATCAGTTAGACGGCCATTGGTATTGATTTTCACTGAGGTACGTAATCTAAGATGCTTCCATGGACCATATTGGATTTACTCCGTTCCACATCTTGTGAACGCGATATCTCAAGAACAAATTAACCAATCGACTTCAAACTTGGGAAGGTTTTTCACTTCAGTTAGATGGCCATTGGTATTGGTTTTCACCGAGGTACGTAATCCAAGATGGCTGCCATTGACCATATTGGCTTCTATCCATCACACATCTTGTGAACGCGATATCTCGAGAACAGTTCGACCAATCGACTTCAAACTTGAGAATGTGCTTCACATCAGTTAGATGGCCATTGGTACTGATTTTCACTGAGGTACGTAATCCAAGATGGCTGCCATTGACCATATTGGATTCCAGCCATCTCGGATCTTATGAACGTGATATCTCGAGAAATATTTGACCAATCGACTTCAAACTCGAGAGGGTGCTTCACATCAGTTAGACAGCCATTGGTATTGATTTTCATTGAGGTAGTATGTAATCCAAGATGGCTGCCATTGACCATCTTGGATTTCACTCACCCATATTGTACCCATCTGTGTTGTGAACGCGATATCTTGATCTATTCCACCCATCGATTTATAAACCTCACCATCCACAAATCCATATACAACTACAGACTTACATTCCAGTGTTACACTACCCATTACTGCTTCCCAAACCTCCTCAAATTGTCTCAACAATTCCAGATAAACGTCTCTTTCCACATACACATATCCACTTTCCAAGTTATATTTAAGGAGATATTGAAGCGTATATGCTGCATGTTCTCAAACAGGCTACTTGGCGGAGGACCTGCTAGCTACTCAGCTTGTTGATATAATATGTCTATGGAGTAACCGAGTGATGTATTCGAGTCTACTTCCCACTTCGATTTAAGATATTCGTACACAATTATAGGGTCAAATATTTTGTGACATTAATGATTATTGTCCTTCACTCTGGTTTTTCCTGCATGTATCATAGACAACTACTCTCGTCTCGATTGTAGGGGCTTTCGTTGGCATTTCGTTGTTATTGTGTTTTTAGGGTCACCAGGTGTCACTGGCCATGACGTTGTACTAAGGTGGACGTCTTTACTATCTCTGTTAGCTCTACCTTCTTCACGGCAATCTTTCGATTATGTCTTCAACAAGAGAGATGTTTTAAAACAAATATATGAACCTTAGCTCAATCTCTAAATCCCTGATACAATACTAATAGTTGAATTAATATTCTGTCGATTTAAAATATAGCCGATCATGTGTGGATGGAAGAACAACAGTACCGGTATGCCTACTTTGCAAACACCCACCAATGCAGAGTTTATATTGACATATCATCTATTCATGCATGTACATTGCATATATAGTATAATATTATTTAACGTACGGATAGTCTGAAGAAGAAAATATTATCAGAACATATTTCTGATCGGAACATGAAAATATGGTATAAAAAGTGATGAAGATCAGATAGCAGATAGTCTGAGTTCCGGAAATTAACCATCGAAAAACATTTTAACAGATGTGAAAAAGTAGATGCTGGTGCTAAATACACTCATTCGTCGGATTAAAACAACATACGGATAATTTCATCACAAGCTGTAATATAAACAGCACGGATAAATTTCATCCCAAGCTATAATATAAACAGCAACTTTGGAAGCACGCACAAACATTTAACAAGGCAAGTCTGCAATCACGCCGAATATTCTTTTCGTTTGATGTGCTGATCAGCCGGTCGGTAGGAAATTACAAATAACCCGGGTTGAAGGAGTACGGTCTGTTGGGAAATGATTCAAAGGCAAAGCGACTCAAACACGTCGATCTGTTAACGCTATCTATAAAAGCGATTAGCTAGATTTACCATTTGTTCATTTGATTCAGCTCATGTCGGCTCCGAAAAGTGACCGATCCGTTGTTGAAATTTAGAGCATATGTCTGACGGACTGAGGGAGTGCAGAAATAGTGGAAGCGCAAAATGTGTTTTTTCAAGTTAGTCCAGTATTTCACTGTTTAACCGTAATCTCATTACCAATATTTACTATTATATATGTGGTATAAGTTGACTTGTAATACCTGTTTTTCAATCGGAAAAAACGGAAAACATTTTGAATGCAGAAAAAGTCCTGCTTAATTGTGAATAGAAAGTAGAAACATGGCAGTGTGACTAACGTCACAGGACCTACGAAGTACAGTAGGCATTAGGACTCGAACGCGAACTGAACTCTTGAAAATCCCCACCCCCAGTTGAAATCCTGCCTATATTAAGATGGGCACCGCCCAAGTCAGAATCGCCAGTGATTTTCATCAAAAATCACCAGAAATTTTCATCAAAAGTAGGTCAGCTCAGAACTTGTTGGTAACAGTCTCCTAATGCGCCTTCATTCAAAATAAATAACGATCGCCGATTTAATTTTACAATTTTTTAATTAAAGGAAACAGATTGAATAATATAGGTTCAGTAGATTTCAAGCTTTACGTGTGAAAATACATTTACATCTCTTTAATGGTTTTCAGTGCCCTTGTACAGGATCAAAACAACTTTTTGAATCACATTATTTTCCCAACAATGCAACAAATTTTTATATATAGTACTATAGTAGAAAGGTAGCATTTATGTAGTTTACGGTAATTCAACTCAAGACCAACACCTTCTATGCACAAGATAATAATGATTCTATGTCATTCTCCTGGGCATAACCGGTACAAAGACGAATAAATAGCGTCTCTACATGACGTTGTTATCTAGATGTATGAGACAACACATTTTGGGCATCGGCAATCTGATGAATGTACTATTCCGGTTTTCTTGTTTCACATTATATTCTATGGCGGTTGATCGGTGATTTTCTTCATTGATAAACCTTAAACCACCTCAGCTTCGTTGTGTGAATCGGAATTGCATTGCTGTGACATACCAGCACACTCCGTGGCAGTGATTCTGTATCCCCTAATCAAGGAATCAAAATGGATCAAGATTTGAAATGACAAGAGAAATTTAGACATATTTTGTTTACACATGTAATTTTTGTTCAAATTATATCCAAGTGTGATATATAGTCAATATTCAAGAGGTACAAAAAAAACCCCAAAGTATGTCCTCATATTTTCACATCCATGCCAAGAAATACTGCATTGAAAAGGGTCCATTTAGCCTACCCTGTTTTATCGCTCTAATCAGCAAATGGCAGGGTCATATTTCTGCTGTCAAAATTGTATTTCCCTCCAAAGTCTTAACCCTTGAATCCAAGTCACACACTCTCTGTTTAATAGGGCCATGTGGCATACAGTGGAAAGGGGATTAATGACAGGGTATTTTTAGCAGCAGTGGGTAATTTGACCTGAATGTGGTCAATGATGAAGTGTTTGGATGTGAAATAGGATACACGTTAAAGGCTACAGTTTACATACACAATGTATATCTATAACAATATACTAATGTTAATTATAAATCTAATTTTAATCAGAATTATTTCAGATCAGAACTTGCTGGTAACAATGCCCTAATGCACGTTTATGCCAAAAATCAAGGTTCTAATGTCAACGGTTCTCCTTATTTTGCCGACGAAAGGATTTGGATGGACTGACTGACTGACTGACTGACTCATTACCGGACAATTTGCGATCTGTAGCCTACTTCGTAGGAATAAATTAATAAGACATTTCATCCTTTTCAATTCAGTGACGGAAATGTCAAATGCACACCACAATATCAATCGCATGAATGCATTTTTGTCGTTATACGTTTATCACAATATAATTTTGAATAAAATGCCACTTAATTCAGAGTAAGAAAACTGGCTACTGCTCGCCGTTTCTCTCTTGCAAGAAACCATTTTGTTGCTTTTATTTTCATTTTATATAATTGTGAACGACGACTGAATATTGAATGTCGGACCTGACGCGTTAACAGAAGATCGTAAGAATATTCCGAGGTAACACTCCTTGACATTGGTGCAAGTACTGTCAAATTTACAACATAATATCAGTCGCATTAATGCATTCTTGTTTAAATTACTATATAATTTTGAATTAAATGTAGCTCCATCTTGACTACTGTAAATGCCTTATTATTCACAGGGAATACTTCCATTATGTTAATATATGCAATGTACATGCATGAATAGAAGATATTTCAATATAAACTCTGCATTGGTGGTTGTTCCATCCACACATGATCGGCTATATTCTAGATCGATAGAAAATTAATTCAACTACTAGCATTGTACTAGTATCAGAAAATTACCTATTGAATTTCCACCACCATTTTAATGTTGCGTTTAATTGTTCGCAACAAGAGCGAACAAGGAGTTGGTCATTTGAGGCGAGCCCTACAAGCAGTGTAGGGCATTGAATGTTAAATCATTTGAGTAGAGCCCTACAAGCAGTTAAATCATTTGAGGAGAATTATTGTGCTGTCATTTACAAAAAAAATCAGATGTCGAATGTATGTGGATAGGTAAAAACTCATAAATGAAAAACTAAATATAAAGGTGGTGCAGATGCCGGTGTGGAAGCAACCGTGGTCCGCCAGATATGAGGGTCCGGGGACCATGGTATCTGGATCTGGGTGCCCTTCGGGCACCCAGATCCAGATACGAAAGTCCTACCTCGGAAACAGTTGTCCCCCTATCAGCAGAAACAAGGGTCCTGATCTCGTTGGTGTCCGGGTCACTGAAATCTAGACAGGAATGTCCCTTCTCATATATATAGGGCCCGGACCATGGTATCTGGCGGACTATGGGCGCTTCCACAGCTATGGAAGTCCTCAGAGTCCGGTTGACCTATATATGAAACTAAGGGAATAGTAAAGACTAGAAATTCTGAACAGAGACTCGGCCAGCAAATCGGTGGTGCAGTGGGTAAAGGCATAGACGGTGGACAGTACAGCAGAAGGTAAGATTGTGGGTTCGATCCTTGTCGGGGTCAGTTGAAAATGTTTGATTTTCTGCATTTCTCATGTACAGCTTTAGTACGTCTTGTAAAGTTATACCGTCGCATCTTTGTTAAATATATATATTTTTTTTTAGAAAAAAAATAATTTTATGTATTATAGGTCAATATACATCTTTACGGTGGCGCATATACGACATGCTATTAATTTTAGTTTTGTTTATATTTTTTTTCAGTTTGGGTGGGGGGGGGGGCTCTTTCACTCCTAAGTTTTCACCCAGGTGCGAACGTTTTCACCGAGGTGAAAAGGTTTTCACCTGGGCGCAAACGTTATCACCCTGGTGGAAACCTGTTTTAACCCAGGTGAAATCCTGTTTTCACCCAGGTGAAAATCTTCTCACCCCGGCGTACAAGTACAATGAATCCTTCTTTCCGCGCTGGGTTAATTTTCGCACGCATATGATTTTGTGAATTTTGCGAAATCAGAAAGAAACACGAGATATTTTATCTAATGAAAATGTATATCACGTTTCTGACATCAGTAAATATTGAGGAAATTGTCATGTCGAAGATCTCTATTACTGTCATAATTAATGTTACTCTAAAATGACCACGCTTGTCCGCTGGTACTACTTACGATTTCTCGCATAGTCAGAGCGAAATTAGAATATTTTACGATATGCAAATATAATGCTCAATGTGTTTTCATATTCGGTCCGTATCTTCCGAATGCGGGATATCGTGAACGATCTCTCCGGACATTTCAAGATGACTCGCCGTTCTTGAAGTAGGATCCGGTCATTTGTTTGCATGTTACCATAAAATATAAGTTTTAATTTGTTTTCACATTAACCGTAAAGGGGCGCATCTGGTATCATTAAAAGAATAATCAAATAAATAAAACTTATAAATACAAAATAAAAACTGCCACGAGATCTACATGCATCTGATTACTGCATTCATATATGGCACATCTGCGAAATTAATGGATTATATTAAGTACACTGAAAACAAAATTCCTTAAAATTTAAGGAATATTTCCCGACAATTACACCAGCGAAATATTCCTTACAATTCAATAAGGAATATTCCGTAGCATGTTAAGGAAATTCCTTAACATGGTAAGGAATATTCCTTAGTCATGATGAGGAATATTTTGCTGGTGTAACAGTCGGGGAATATTCCTTAAATTTTTTAGGAATTTTCTTTTCTGTGTACATGACCAGGTGTGTATAAAAGCTGACCTCCACATTTTCCTGTCCGCAATGAGACACATGTCATCCTTAGATACTGCCGATATTCTGCGATATTTGGCCAACAATATCGACAAGTACGAAGCCGGGAAAAGTCAGCAAGAGAAGCGTTCCGTATACGTCGAGCTGCTCAAAGGAATTATCAGGTAGCAGTATGCCAACAAAATTCCGTTGTTTTGATCATTGAAAGTGAATATATCTATTATGAGTTTTATCTTCGATTGTTTGAGCGAGATACTATTCTTTTTTGGTATCACCCATTTACATAGAAATGGGAACAGTGAGTCATTGTGACCCGCAATTAATATTTTTTTAGACTTCATATATGGCTAATATATATACATTACCGGTAGTTCAACCTAAGGCGCTCGCAAACTAATGGTGTATTCGTGACAAACACGGGGTATATTTGCCTATTCCATCCAAGATTGAATAAGGGTGGCCCACAGGGGACATCGATAAAAAAATTTTTACATTTTTTTATTAAATTTTCTGCATTTATTGGGGCTGTTCTTGATTGTCGCCTATTTTCTGCAAACAGATTTTAGTTGATCACATGTTTTCTTTACATTTTTGTCATTTCTATTAACGTCGTCATAAATGACTTTATTGTTTGTTTTTTTTTCAACGAAAACCAAACAAAACTTTTGGAAACGTTTACACCGTTTACACCGCAGAGTAAACCTTTAAACCGTCGAGTTTGCTGATTGTCGGAGGATACGTGTTTGTTTTTATTTATATAATGTTCTCACCGCTTGCATTCATATCAATATTCACCAGCTTCCTTAACTCATATTCGTATGTATAATCGAATTGTTTACTACAGGGATAGAACAAGCCCCCTGGGGTTTTATTCCCAACAACTGCCTTTTGCAACTATAAATTGTACAATTAATTTATCTTGGCGAATAAATGAATGAATGAATGAATGAATGAGTAACCGTTACACTGCGGTTGCTAGCTTTACTTCGCGAATTAAAAGTTTTCGCCGTTATTAAGAATGCGAGAAATCTGAAGAAATTCTGTGTTAACCTTATCTGGCCTGGGATGTTTAGGAACTGTCCAGCCCCCCCCCCCCCTCCCCCCTCCCCTAACTATTTTTCTTATCCCTTGAGGTAAAGGAACCGAAACTTACCACACTACACCTTTCCGTCAGCCTGTAAAATAAAATGCAAAAAAAAAATCCAAGATGGCCGCTTTGATGACGTCACAGTGACGTCATTTTCAAAAAATACCTTTCTTGGTCGATTTTTTTATCAAATTTTGCGAAAATTTTATGCATGTAATTTTTTCAAAAAATGCATGATAAATTACCCGCGATTTTACCCGTGATCCTCTGCTCGGGAGGTTATGCAAATAGGCTCCAAATGACCTCAAAATGATAAACAACTACAAATTCACGTAGTGTCAGCTCTCAATTTTTTTGTCATCCCGGAGATTGCGCAGAAAATTTGGTTGGGGGGGGGGGGGTGTCGAATGCCCCTCTCGCATGCCTGGTAGGGTTAAACAAGGAATTGTTTGCATGAAATAGTTCAAGATATATAGAAAACATGCAAATTTGGCCCCGTCTTTGGAAGACCCACGAAATATGCCGTTAAAAGAATACAAGTAGTGACCTAGTTACCCCACTGAATGGCAGCTTTCACACCTTTATAGAACAATTACATATCGCGACTTGCATTCATAGAAACATAAGAACGTGTTATTTCTCGTTTTGACTTGTTGTAACGTATGCTCGCCAATATGTTGTATTCTTCATTGTAGTGAACAAGCTCCCACCGGACAAGCAAAGAGGCGAAAAATCAGGAGGAAAAGCCCTTAGGTTGTGATGCAGTCTTACCTGGCTATTTCTTAGCATAAATTTCAAGATTTTCTGTTAAAATTATCTCGATTTTTCATTTCATTTCCGTCCTCACTCACCTCTTGGGTAGGAGGGAGAGACAGAAAGATGGGGGCTTAGCGCGTTATTGATCTACTTACAACCGGTGACATCAACAGGTCACTTTCGGCTGACCTTTGTGAGGTCACTCTCGGTTCCGGTCACGTGATCGGAAGTGCACAATAGTGGAAATGCGCACAATAGCGGAAATCATGCGCAGGGTTAAAGGTCACTTTATGTCACATGACCGGGACCGGAAGTGACTTCACAAAGGTCAGACAGAAATTATCTGTTGGCGCCACCTGTCGAAAGTAGGTCAATAACGCCGTATCTCCCCTTTCTATACTACTCTCTGGTAAACATGTTCACGTGTAAACTGGATGGAAAATCGGAAGTAGTAATCGAGGCGGACACTGGGCTCCAGGTTAGGACTTTCGTCTCCTGGAAGTCAGTGTCCCAGGACATCCAAATCCAGACCTGAATGCCCGACGGACAATTAAATCCAGATCTTAGTGTCTTGGGACACTTACGTCTGGACGCGAGTGTCCCCCGGACACTAGATGCATCGGGCCACCGTTTCCGTCACACCGGTGTATTAACAAAAGATCAGATGAGAACACTGTCCAATATTCTGACTGCACGGAAGAGCTATATGGCAAAGGAATCATACAGCACAGACATGTATCTACCTGGGATTTCTCGACTCTCTATACTACTACTCCTCGGCAGGACCTTGTCGAACATCTTACTACTTTAATAATATCAGTGGTCAAGAAGACTGGTATGGGAATGTATGTTAAATGATTGCTACAATCATTTACCAA
Organism: Hanleya hanleyi; assembly: GCA_036873755.1. Lineage (NCBI taxonomy): Eukaryota > Metazoa > Mollusca > Polyplacophora > Lepidopleurida > Hanleyidae > Hanleya > Hanleya hanleyi. The sequence continues at coordinate 13,306 of JAVTVY010012115.1, read as the reverse complement.
ACATTTCCGATAAATTGGAGCGACCTTCGCAAGCATTTCTTACTACATGAAATATATGGTAAATGTAACTTGTTGTGTAATGGCACATGTAACTTGTGTAATGGTACATTTAAAACATTTTTAAAAGCCCAATGCAGGAAATTAGAAATTTAGTTTTCGCATTCAATAAAGATCTTATGGTAGAATTATTTTAGTTTTAAAATTACACTGCTTAGAATTGAAATTCAAAAAACCAAATCACCTAAATACGTTTAATGCTGAATGGACGGGAAAATAAAATACAAGTTTTGTCTCTCGGGGGGTTTGGGGTGGAGGGACAGTAATCTTAAAAAGCAACATTATACTTTTGTGAAACCTTTTGTCTTGAAATCACTAATAGAATCATAGTTGTATGATGTTTATATAACTGCTCTGATTGTGTAACCACTTAACCAGATTTCTCACGAACCACTTCAGAGCCCGCGACTACAGCACACAGAAGTCTATACACATTATCGGAACAATTATTTATACAAACCTTCTCACACTCCAACAATCCCAACGGAGCAATTAAATTGGCAAGAGCAATATGATAATGATGTCAAACAGTTAGTTGAAGTTGTTTTTACAGACTTGCCTAAGATAATGATCGCGTCTGTTTTAGCACCCTACGCACATCCATCCACCACTTCTGACCATTGTAAACCCTAAGCCCTACATATTTAATGTTCCGTTTAGGTTCGTAGCTTTCCATTCGCGATGCTTATACGAAAACGGGATGGAATTCGATTGTCGAGATTCCCGAAGGTAATCGGGATGTTAGGAAGGCGCAAAGCATTAAAGTTGCTCGTGTGTGTGCCTTTTTCCATGGGATGGGAATGAGTATATTGTATCCAGTTTATTACGGTGCCACTGAACAAAAATCTATATTCGGTTGCTTAAATGCGACGGACACATACCCATACTGCTCAGACACGGGATAAACAGAAAAAGTGGCACGGGATATGTTATGAGACCAGTTTATTACATTACTACAAGAAATATATCACGGAATATTGGACTATATTTAGAAGATGGAAATAAATCATACCCTAACTAGAATATCATATTGCAACCCAGACGTAAGAATCATATCATAGTGTGGTATGCCTCAGATCCGGCGATGTCTGAACCCATTGTGTATACAATCCGGATTTACTAGATCATGCACTGCAAAGAATGTTCTGAAAGCAGAGTTCATTTCGATCAAGCAAATACATAATCGCCCATGTTTATCACGAATCAAGGGTATAAAAATAAATTTTCACGGCAGAATGTTCGTTATACTGACTAAATGTACAGGAACAAATGTACATAGATTCACAAAACCTCCATCCGTTACAACAGCACATTCATTATAACGACAAATTTACCTGGAACAAAGGTGGTCGGTACAAAGAGTGTTGACTGTAGACATTAACACCCCTATCCACAATTGTTTAATCCTATCACAGATGTACATACTTGTATAAGAGCAGTGCTAATGCTGTCATTTTATGATACTCTCTCACTGAACCATCATTCAGTAGGCAGACATGACACTTCATCCAGGCACATCATCCTGTCACCAGGTCAACCAGTCCTTGCTTAAACCTCTTAATCCTGCGTCCCAAGCGAGGAATCAACGGGTTCTATGTTTTAAGTCTTTGGTGTGAGGATTGAACCCCGGACTTCTGGGATTAAAACTCACTTTGACATGCCCCCAGTGATAAATGAGATTGTGTTATCACGGCCAGTATGTCTTGACTCTGTACCCCAGACACAGCACGTGTGGCTGTTGATCTATGACCCAATTACACCCTGTAATGTTTATGAGTTTTCGCACTATAGTCTGTCCATTTTAATTAGTCGTCTACTTTGGAGCTTGTCAATAATCAGCAGTTAACTCTGCATAATATTCTTTTTTGCATCGTGTTGAACAAACATAACTCTACAAAATGACTACCATTTCTCCGTGATATCGATAATATATCTCCAGTGCAGTTGTTTCATGTACAGGGATTCAATTACATGGCGAGACGTCATAATGTATTCGTGTTGTCTAGCACAAAGGTCAACAATGCCGTGTACGGTCATAGAGGTGTGTGCGGCTTATCATTCGGAAATTTCACTGGACATGAGATATAACCTACACTCCTACGGACCGCCTGTGATTACTTAAAACGGCATCAATGACCTTTGTGACCAGTGAGCATGAATACATTATGACGTCTCCCTATGTAATTGAGACTCGATACATAAACAACTGTACTGGAGTTTTATAGGGAGAGGATAAAAAAGTTGTTTCCATGGTGATATATTATCGATATCACGGAGAAATGGTAGTCATTTTGTAGAGTTCTGTTTGTTCTACACGATGCAAAAAAGAAAAATCAGAGTTAACTGCTGATTATTGACAGCTTCAAAGTAGACGACTAATTGAAATGGACAGACTTTAGTGTCAATGTTCAACGATCGTCGGCAAGTCTGTCAGCTTCTTGGAGTATCGCGAATAAAATAAACTATGAGAACGATTCGCAGGCCAGAATCTTAAAAGAATAGCAAACCCGTTGTTTCGAGGATTCATTGTCTCATCTTGAGTATTCAGGTCGAAGCGAGCCGAAATCTAACAGCCCCAATATTATGAATCTATAATCCCCTGGGATGGTACACGCCAGAATGATCCCAGTGAGCAGGTCGCTTTAACCCTAGATTCCTTCGTTGTCTTAGCTGTAGATCACGTAAGCACCTAGACGTAACAATTCGTTATGACATTAATCCGTTTTAACTTTTATAAGATCAACTTCTCTCGTAGTCTTAATAGCAGAACCTACCAAACCATCTGTCGAGATTTTATCGTCAATCAGCGATCAAAGAACTCCTAACACTGATTATGGAATACTTTAACTGGAAGCGAAATCCAGACCAGTTAGAACTTAAGGAGACAAAATTCAATATACCATCATATTTGCAGGTGCTTTGGCATTAAATCTAATTCTCTCCAGCTTGGACTGTTCCTTTCCTGTATAGACAGCCGTCGTTTATACAGAATTGCTGAATCCATTATCGAGCGAACAAGCATCGTACACAAAATACGAGCATCAGATCTGCCGAGCAGTAGACAGCCGTCGTGGATTAAGAATTTTCGTGTGCATAATCGAATCCGTATGTTTATCTGTATTCGTTTTACCAAATCAATTCTTGTCGATTTCTTGAATATTGTACATTAATAAAACTTTGATTTTGGTTGTTCAAATGAAAAACATGAAGATCTTCTCTTGCACGGTGATCTTTCGGCCCCTAGTCCGGAGTTGAGTAGAATTAGACACAAGTTTCGAAACTTAGCGCCAATGATCTTGCACACCATGATCGTTCGTTGCTTTCACTTTTATTCATCACCAAATTTGAGAATTTTTTGTCCAATCAGATTCAGGAAAATTGTTATGTGTCTACAATAAAAGCGTACCTGAGATACAACACATATCATGAATCGTTAGATTCTTGGTATGTGCTTTAGAATAGGTTTACCAGAAGACTATTCTGTGAAGTCATGTGACGCAGTCAGTATGTCGGCACCTCTTCCCACTTCCCTTATATGTGTTATATTTTATTGAAATCGTCACATTTTACACAGGATCTAGCAAATGCTACTGTACGAGATATATGCACACCCTTCCGGAACATTGCTTTCAACGAAGGGATAGTTGGAATGTCGAAAGTGTAATCCTCTCTCATGGGCACTGGGCACGAGCGGAGACTAAATGCTACATCGCCGAATCTTTGAGGATTTACGATACAACGTTTCAAGCTACTTCTTTCAAGCTCCGTCCTTCAAGCTCCTTCCTTCATGTTGAGTCTTTCTTCACTCATCAAACACTATCTGTAGACGATCTCCCCGCGTTGCATAATTGCTGTATAACCCACGTGACGAAGAATATATACCTCTCCCGGTCAATGGACTTGAAAGAAACCATTGATAGTACTGATGGAACCTAATGTTTGAACCAACATAGTTATAAATTAAAATAGCTTACCCGCTTTAGGACAAGAGAGACGATTACAATTTTGACATAGTTTATTACCCATTGCTACTCATTTCTGGATAGCAATATTCCAGAAGGTAAAAAAAATAAATATTTCGCCCAGTTTCTTTGCTAGATCTTGTAAACATGTGACGATTTCAATCGACGCCACACAACACCACTGCAGAAATTCTCAAGTTTCTCAAATTTCTCAAATTCTGTGATAAATAGCCTACACTGACGACGAAATACGATCACAGGCTACAAGATCCCTGGCGCCCGTTTTGTAACTTACGTCTATTCCCGCTTAGCTGGAGAGAGGGCCTGTTCCAACGCCAGGTGTTTTAAATGTCCATGGAGTTTGAATGAATATGCACAATCAACACGTACCTGAGATACATTATACTGTAAAGAACGACTTGGAAATTGACATTTATAAGCCAGCCGTCGTCCATGAAAAGTTTCCGCATTCTTTATCGAACAACCTAATTCACACGCCCATAGTAGCACCTAACTCTACTCAGGATTAGACATAAGTTACAAGACGAGACGCAAAGATCTCGCACACCACAATCGTGCTTTGCTAATCAGGGTGTGGTATTAATCGCCTTTGGGAAGCTTTTGTGAAGATGCCTGAGGGTATAGATTGCCGAATTAGCAAAACGTTTGGTGCCGTGGACTGAAATCGTAACATTTTGCAACTGATCTAGCAAATGATACCAGGCGTCACAAGTATACGCTATATGCAGGCATATCTCTAAGGGTAATCAATCCGTTCATTCGTCCATGCATGTACGCAGCATGGATATTTCCCGGATAATATGTAGTTAGACAAATCCAAGATGGTGATAGCGTTCATATTTGTTAGGGAAAGGCAATACCGTGCTTGCTCTCGCCTATATGAAGCCACTTCAAAAATCATCGCATCATTGCAGAATTATTCTCGCTGCGGACATATCCATATCTGGCAGTTCAAACAGAACTCTTAGCAGATTATGTAAACTATCAGGCTCAACTATTGTGTGCTACAAACGTTGACCAGTCAAATTTGTACGAACAGTATGTAATAAGATTATGATTACTTCTCATCAGTGATTTCATAGGATTTACTATGTAAGACATATAAGACAATATTGTAAACCTGACACCTGTCTAAAATCAGATATCATTGTGATAAACAAAATCATTCTTGCTGGTATACAATCAGGAAAATAATGGTGTCTTATATGCAACATTAACAACTAAAGCCATACCTCGTTTTCAAGAATCATGACTATGTTTATTGACATAACCTCGATAAATGATTATGTGTTATTAATTGTTCACACTCGTATTACCTTGCCGTTGACCTTTTGTTAGCTGTACTTGGCCGATACGGCTACACTCAAAGGCAATATGAACGTGACCAACTAATATTTGTATTACTTGCCAATTCTGCGATATCACAGGAGTCAGTAGGCCTATGCACGAACAAACAAGTTGATAGTGTTTTGTGAAGAATATATTGAGTCAAATTAATCAGGAAAGGAAATGGCATTCGACATGTTGAACTGACAACGAGCAATAGAGCACGTGTGCGACTCAATTGCCTCTAACTGCAGAATACACATGCAGCTGCGAACTCTGTTCTCGTATTGGCCTTCTTTACCTTGGCCAATACGAGTGATAACTGGGCCGATACTGGTTCGACCATTGTGAACGAGTAGCATGATGGCATGATATAATCATGCCATTTTCGTCGTATTCAAAGCAATAACGTACATAGTTAATTAATAAATGGCCGATGTTATGTTATATCAAACATTGCCTACATGTTAAAAATCCTGGAACTCAGATTTTCTAAGTGTCCGTAGGGTGATATCTGGTGCGCTGTCAGCTGTAAACATTGGCAGAATATATGTTAATTACACCTCGAACCTAAATTCCGCTGTTGTCTAATATTACGTGTAAATCACACACACCCGACGTAACAAGTCATGTTGACATTAATCCCTTTCAACTTCCGGGGGATTTTAGTTTCCTTTCATCTTTAATGGCTGATCTTGTTATTAAGTATCCAAACCACCTGTCGAGATTTTACTTTCATTTAGCGATCAAGAAGCCTCTGACACGGAGCTTCTTACTGAATAGTTCACTGGGAGTAAAATCTGGGCCAGCATGCACGTTTGAATAAAAAGATCGCGATTAAAACTCCATGATATTTCTATTGTCCTTGAACGACTCCTTCACTGTGTAGCAGGTTAGGGGAATCCCGTTCTCTAAAATGGAGATAAAAAGGGTCGTTTTCGCTCAATCAATTATTTCACATAATGAATTCAGCAAAATCCTCTTGAGGCGCATACAGACATATCTATCCGCATTAAATGGTAGTAAAAAGGTAAATTGTCATCTATCTAATTTGCATAATAATAGGCCAAACATCCTTCGCGCTGTTTAAACAACATTGTCTGGTTCTTCATATGGCAAATTCATTTTATGACATGGAACAATGCCTAAATCAATGCGCCAAAAATGTTGATGCATTGGTTAAGAAGAAATCAAAAGTTATTGAGCAAAAACGACCTTTTTTACCTCCATTTTAGAGAGCGGGATCGCCCTAACCTGTGTAGTACTCGAACCATCAACATTCGGGATACGGTTTTTCTTCGTCTTTCCACCTTCCGGTCTCATCTTGTACATATGATTTTACTTCCGGTCAATCATTCGTTCCCACCTTCCCATCTCATCGTATGTATAAAGGTCGTAATATGATGTTTCTTCTGCTCAACCATTTGCTTCCACCTTCTAGTCTTATCGTCTTTACAGGGGTCCCAATGTGCTGTTCTGTCTGATTCAATCATTGTTTTTCACCTACCAGTCTTTTCGTCTTTGCAAAGGTCCCAATGCGATGTTCTTTCTGGTCAACTATTAGTTTCCACCTTTCAGTCTCATCGTCTTGTAAAGGTCCAATATGACATTCCCTGTGTCAATCACTGGTCTAAACCATCCAATCTAGTAAGAATGAAGATATATTCAACTTATACAATCTATGTATGATATGCGTTACCTACTGTACTCGCTGACTGTCTGGACCTCACCACGAACGAGATCCTTGAAACAATTCGCCATATTGACAGTAATACCCTTCGCAAATCTCCAGATTAAATTCATTGTAGTCCCAGCAGACGAAGCTCCAAATAGAATAATATTCATATATAAATATTACTATTACCAGGTGCTGATTAAGGAATTGTTTATAAGCACACTATTGCCGAATACGTCTACTTACTCCCTAACAGCATTTGCGCTAGAACATTTATTTAACAACTACAAAACGTTTCTCAATGAAAGAAGTAATTACCTTCCAACCACGAAAAATGCATAAATCACAATACCAATCTAGATTCATAGCTATTTCTTGAAGCTGCACCACCAACCTTCTTTCTACCCTGTTGACGGAGGCCCTTCAAGAGATAAAAGCATTTTGAAAAAGGTATTATGCCACTATTTCTAAGAACTCTGGCATTGAGTGCACGTGGATATTGAAAAACTCAAAATGTCTTACTGACGAACTTGATGCTAAAGTTCGTATTCGTTCATTACTAGTATCGGTATTCAAGAAAACTGATCGCCTATATATTAATGTCAGAAGGCATTCTTTAGCTTTGCTACATGCATCGGATGTTTCTTTGTTTATAGAGTTGCTTGAATTTCACTTTAATAATATCTATGTGAAATTTGGCAATACAGCGCATAGGTATTCCAATGGGTACTAATTGTGCACCCATTTTGACTGACCTGTGTCTGTTCCACTATGAATACGACCATATGCAGACGCTTTGAAAAACAGATCATTTCAAAGCCCTTTCCTCCTCATTCATCAAACATGCATATGGCGTATACATACCTCGCCTAGTAGCTTTTACTATGTCCTGTATTAAATGTGACGATCAACGTCACATAACATTATTGCAGAAAACTGGTCTATATCATCAAACGCCTCCACTCGAATTTTCTCAAATTTGGCGATACATATCGCATGCTGATAGCAAAATACAAGCGTAGCATGCAAGATCGATGGCGGTGCGTTTCTTAACTTCTGCCTAATTCCGCTTCACCCAGGGCTAGGGGCCGTATAAACCTATGTATTTCCATATCCTCATAGTGTTCATATGAGCAGTCGCAATGAAAGCGTGACATATACATCATACTCTAGATAACGACTTTACAACGTATATCATCTGGATTAAGAATACTGATCAGGATATGGATATGATATTTTTGCAACATCATGATGTTTTGCTGGCATCATTGAAAACAGTGGACCGCTTTTCTCTTGCAGAAAATTAGTCTAGTTTTAGTCATGTGGCTCTGCCAGTATGTCGGCACCTCTTCCCACTTCCCGTATATGTGTTGTAATTTTTACCTGTATATGGCGAGATTCTGCTGGTGGACGTTTCGTCCCTGAGGCCCGCCCCCTGTACAGACCTTTTAGTCTTTCATATATGTTGGCAGTTGTGGGAAGTTGATGCTGGGTCGACATCGGGCCTTACAGACTAGTCTTTTGTGGTAAATGCCGTCATTTTGCTCTGACGACGATACAGCTCACCAATCCCCAGCGTATGAGTTGTCACAGCGAAACAGCTCACCAATTACCAATATACGAGTTGTCAGAGCATTTCCATCGTAGCTCTCTAGATTTGTATCTAATACCGCTTATGCCGGTGCTAGGGGCCGTGTGATCATATCATCCAAGTTGCCACATGAACAGGTACAACAAAAGCGTACCTGAGATACAACACATATCACGAATCGTTATATTCTTGGTATGTTCTTTAGAATAGGTTAACCAGAAGACTATACTGTGAAGTCATGTGGCTCTGCCAGTATGTCGGCACCTCTTCCCACTTCCATTATATGTGTTGCAATTTTTACCTGTATATGGCGAGATTCTGCTGGTGGACGTTTCGTCCCCGAGGCCCGCCCCCTATACAGACCTTTTGGTCTTTGATATATGTTGGCATTTGTCAGAAGTTGATGCTGGGTCGACATCCGCGGGCCTTACAGATTAGTCTTTTGTGTTAAATGCCGTCATTTTCATCTGACGACGATACAGCCCACCAATCCCCAGTGTACGAGTTGTCACAGCGAAACAGCTCACCAATTACCAATATACGAGTTGTCAAAGCATTTCCATCATAGCTCTATAGATTTGTATCTAATACCGCTTATGCCGGTGCTAGGGGTCGTGTGGTCATATCATCCAATTTGCCACATGAACAGGTACAATAAAAGCGTACTTGAGATACAACACATATCACGAATCGTTATATTCTTGTTATGTGCTTTAGAATAGGTTAACCAGAAGACTATACTGTGAAGTCCTGTGGCTCTGCCAGTATGTCGGTACCTCTTCCTACTTCCCTTATATGTGTTGTAATTATGTATACTATGATTTATTCTCTTAAGTTCGTACTGATTCTATTATATAAATTAGGTCTTTGAATTATGGACGCGGAAATTCTTGTATATTACTGAACGCCAGTTCCGTGAATGGACGGAAATACCTCACCAAGCCCGTAATCGCTCTCGTTTCCATGGTCAGTGTTACGTCATTTGCATTTGACGCGGTTGATGACAACATATTATGAGATGCAGACGGGGGCCGTAGCAGGATGTACCATATTTACATTCCCTAGCGATCTGTGGAAAATAGTTTGGTGGAGGGCCTGGATTCATTCAAATTACAAGCGTCTAGTCCGTCATTCATAATCCAGCCGTCGTCCATTAGAGAATATCCGCGTCCATAATCCAAAGACCTATTCCATTTTCCATATAACAGTATTAGCACCAAATTCAAAAAGACAATCATAGTATACAAAACATAGGCTTGTTTCCTGCAAGAGAGAAGCGGTCAACAGTTTTCAATGATGCCGCCAAGACATCATGATGTTCCAAAAATATCAAATCCGTATCGCTGATCAGTATTCTTAATCCATAATATTCGTTGTAAAGTCGTCATCTAAAGAATGATGTATCTCAGTCACGCTTTGATTGTGACTGTTCATATGAGTACCGTGAGGTTCTTGAAGTACATGGGTTCATACGGCCCCTAGCCCCGGGTTAAGCGGAATTAGACACAAGTTACGAAACGTAGCGCCATAGATCTTGCACGCTACGTTCGTATTTTGCTATCAGCATGCGATATGTATCGCCAAATTTGAGAAACTTTGAGTGGAGGCGCTTGGTGGAATAGCCCTGTTTTATAAGTTTCTGCAACAATGTTTTGTGACGTTGATTAAAATCGTCACATTTAACACAGGATCTAGCAAATGCTACTAAGCGAGATATGTATACGCCATATGCAGGTCCCACTGGAATATTACTGTCCAGAAAGGGATAGTTTACGATGTCGAAATTGTAATCATCTCTTTTGTCATAAAGTCGACGAGAGAGAATGCCCGCTTCATTTTTATAGAGATATAGATCTAAATATGATGTGCCTATAGGGCTATCTGTAGTTTCCTTCAAATCCAGTGAAGGTGGATATATATCCTTCACTGCCTCATTTATATAGCTATTATCCACAGCGAGAAGATCGTCTATATAACGTTTGGTGAATGAGAAGGAACAGGCTTTGATGGATCGGTTTTTGAAAGCGCCTGCATATAGTCATATTCATAAGAGAACAGATACAGGTCAGCCAACAGGTGTGCACAATTAGTACCCATTGGAATACCTATATGCTGCTGATATATTGTGTTTATAGATATTATTATAATGAGAAATTCAAGCAGCTCTATAAACAAAGAAACATTTGCATGAATGATATGCTTATAGCCACGGCTAGAGCTAAGAGTGCTTTATTTCTGACATTAATATATCGATCGGTTTTTCTTGAGCACCACGGGTGCTTTTATTAATGAACTTAGACGGTCAATAAGATTATGATGAGGATTGCAGTATAGAGAGTCGAGAAATCCCATGTGGATACGCTGTACGGTATGTGACTTTTGCATAAGTTCTTCCGTAAACATTTTGAGTTTTCAATATCCACATACATTCAACGCCAGAGTTCTATGTACTTGAAGCTTGTGTTTGCAATACCTTTCCCAAAATGCTTTTTCCTCCTGAAGGGCACTCGTCAATAGGGTTGAAAGAAGCTTGGTGGTGCAGCTTCTAGAACCAGCTATGAATCTGGCTTTGTATGGTGATTTATGCATTTTGGGAGTCCAGTATAGTTTTGGTATGTCGTTATGATTGGTTGGAAGACAAATACCTCTTTCCCTGAGAAACTTTTTTGTGATTGTTAAATAAATCTTCCAGAGTAAATGCAGTTTGGGAGTAAGTAGACGTATTTGATGAAGATATGTCTACACTCAATTCTTTAACCAGCACCTGGTAATAGTAATATTTACATATGAATATTATATTATTCAGAGCTTTGTCTGCTGGGACTATGACGAATTTACTCTGGAGATTTGCTAGAACTTCTTGCGAATTGAGGTTTCTCAGTACTTGTTTTACTTGGGGAAGAGTACTTCTGTCAATATGGCGGATTGTTTCAACGACCTTGCTCTTGGTGAGTCCAGCCAATCAGCGAGTACTGTAGGTTCAACTTTTTGTCGCTTAGACCAATCAATAACGTACTGTTCTAATGCAGACAGGACTATCTTCTGGTCGGCCTCCAGATTTATTCTTCTTGGCTCTCTATATTTAGGTCCTTTCATCAGGAGTAATTTCAGATCCTTATCACTCACCACATCAAGGTCACCAGTCACAATATGTTTGCATGGTGTATAGATAAAGTTCGACGATTCACAATCACAACTATAGCCTCTTGACGTGTATAAGTTCCAGTCAAACTCCTGGACAGCATTGGAGTAATTGAATATTTTGATGGCTATAGATTTAGTGTATTTATATGAAATGCAAGGAGGTTCTGTGAACTTAAAATAGTTTGGCACAGCGTTGCGTACCTCTGGATCATTCAGGATTCGAGGTAAATTAATGATGTCCAGTCCTTTATCTAAGTAGTTGAGTTTCAAGAAAAGCCGATCTTGAGATGTTTCGATTATGTTCACTGGACGATACAACCGAAATACGCTATATCTTGACATACTTTAATGATTTTTGATGGTATTATATTTCCTGAAGACGCAGATTGTTGTATATCTCTGGCTATTTGATCTAAAGCGCTCAGAGGTAACGCATACAGAACTGTACGTAAGCTATGTATACTATTGGGTGTGTTAGTTAAACCCACTAAGTAATTTAAAGTGATATGATCGTGAATCATCGAACTATTAAACTTTCGCCAACCAGCTTCAAAATAATCAGCTTCAAAATCGACGAATTTTGTAAACTCTCGCATGGGCTTTTTTCAGCAGCGAATCGTGCTATGCCTTTTTACCACATCGACGTCGCTATACATGTACAGAATGAATTAAATCCTGAATATCATGTCATAAAATTTTGAAACTCCTCTGCGACGGTCTTCGGTTTGGCCACTGTTATGCGCCGTGCGAGGAAATGAATCTGAATACTGTACATCCGCAGGCGTAAGGTGGCAGAGTACGCTTGCTGACACCGCCGTCGAATATTTGTTTGGTAAATTTCTTCCATTTTCTGGTGAATAGTAGAAACAAATTTAGTTTATGTCGTGAAATGCATTTTATTTTGTACCTGTCGTAACATATGTCACTTTCACGGAAAAATCTATTCCAGTCAAGATTTTCTGACTGGTTGCATCTTTAAGTTATCAAAGTGTGAACAAGGAATGTTACAAGGTGAGTACAAAGCTTTCCGTTGTGATCTGCTGATTTTAATTCTCGTCTTATACACGGATTTGAGTAGATACTGAGACAGATATGTTCATGTTGAACCAGGTACATGTTTATAAATATTATATCATATCACAATTTAGATGGTACGAGTAACACGAAAGTACACTACACTCATTTGTTTCATAACCACTTGAATGTAGCTAATTGCCTAATGGAAGCAGAACATGCTCATTATGAACAATTTGTGGAACTTCCGTGGCACTCTACCGTAAGCTCACAATTTCACAGTTGTTTTGGCATGTCGAATGCGAACAATGCCAAAACAACCATTGCATTCAGTTCATTTATTTGTTGATTGGATGCGGATATATGATTAACGAGAAGTAACTCTGAGTGAACTATCTTATGTAGTGAGATTATATGCATATGCGATGGCATCAGGTACAAAAGATGAGTGGACCAATAATCATTGGCTAATAAAAGCCAGCGACTGGCACTTGAGTTAATTCTGCGGTGGCTGTG
>JAVTVY010012114.1:0-52307 GCA_036873755.1 Hanleya hanleyi | reverse complement strand
ATCTGTTCAGTAAAAACAAAGAACATCGGAACATCAGCTTAAATGCCCACTACATGGTGGTCTTCAAAAACCCGAGAGATACCACTCAACTACTGCACCTGGCGAGACAGATGTACCCTGGACGCACTGCGTTTGCGTTGGAAGCCTTTAAAGATGCGACAACCCCTCAGCACGGGTATATGCTCTTCGACCTGAAGCAAGCCACCCACGATCACCTTCGACTACGCACCGGCATCTCTCCCGGAGAGACTCACCACGTGTACACGCAAAAATAATGTAAACACCCCCACAGTGGCTCCCCCAGCTGGGGGGTGTGTGTGTGTTTTGATGATGGGGATAATAAAAAGAATTAATACCACATCATGGTTGATTTTTGTCTCTGTTCTCTGAGATAGATAAAAAGGGCAGGGTTGTGGGTTCTGGCATTAGTTGTACATGATGTCTGCGCGAGTACGGAAGCACGCCCCGACGCTCCGTGTATTGAAGACGGCCCCATCCGAGTTGGTTCGAACCATCGTACGCGGTGCGGACTCTGACCTTCTACGCTGTCTGTGCGAGATCGGGTACAACCTGTTAAAAGGCAACGTACCACTGACTCCGGCTCAGAAGACCAAGTTGACCAAGCATAAGACAGGTCTCCGAACCTTAGTCCAGAAGCGAGTCTCTCAAACACAAAAGAAAAAGGTGTTACAGAAAGGCGGCTTTCTCGGGGCCATCTTAGCACCGTTGGCCGCTTCCGTGTTGGGTCCAGTATTGGGTGGACTCTTCGACCGACAATGAACCACACGAAAAATATGGTCCTCGTCGAACCTCGGCTCCTTCAAAACCTCCAATCGCCCTACCCCGTACCTTCTACGGTGAAGACGATAAACACCCTCGATGAAGAGATGCGTCAGATCTTACAGAGACCGGGGTTAAGCGATAATGAGAAAGTACAACAGTACAATGAGACGCTTCAGCGGTACATGACGTTCATGGATCAATACAAAACCCTCTCTACTCCAGCACCACCACCACCACCACCACGCGACACACCACCGACCTCAGCACCGCTCCAACAGCCTTCATTACCAGGGGTACCACCCACAGCCCCACAGTGGGTCGAAGACGAAGTCCTGAAGAGTGTACCTGCATCGTTCAAGAAACAAGCTGGCCTGGTATTACAATGAATGAAACAGAATCCTAACATGACTTGGAATGATAAAGGTGAACTCCTGGTACAGAATCAGGTGGTCCCCGGTACCCACATGACGGATTTAGTGAATGACCTGATGCGTCAACGCAGGTCGCACACGAATCCTCGAGGATGGGAGATCTTCGCTCAAGGCTTGAAAGACATGCATGTACCACAGGAATTAGTGGGGAACCCCCAGCGCTGGGCCTTTATGCAATCACCCAGTCGTGCACGACGACTCTCACCACAACCTTGGGAACCGGAGTCACCCCCCAAATCACCACCACGGCGGGCACCTACTTTTTCACCCCTTTTACCACGCCACCCCCTGCAACCACCAAGATTTAAGTCACCGCGACCATCACGACGATTAGCGCCCAAGGGCTGGGAGAAGTATTAAAACCAACAGCAGCAGCAGGAAAGCTCAGTCGTCATGTTTTACCTCACCCTATCCAGTAACAGCTCGGCTGATGTGTTTCCTGACAACACCTTGACCAAGTACGTGACCCAGTTACCGCAAGCGTTGCATTTACCTGGACGCTGGGAATGTGGACTCGTGGATATCCAATACCCTTACTCGTGGTACAACGTGCGAGCCAATGAAGTATGGTACGAGGTCACCTACGAAGGACAAGAAACTCGACTCAAACTACCCGAAGGTCAATACGATTCCCCCAAGGAGTTCATGGGTGGACTGAGAAGTCTGATGCATTATAAGTCTCTACGAGACGTCACGAATACTTCAAAACCCATCAAATCTTTCTCCTTCAAAAATCATGTGGACTTCGATTACAACGCACACAACGACAAGGCCTGTCTCACGCTCAGCCCCAACGTGAGTGTCGAACTCAGTCCTACCCTACAGCAAATGCTGGGTCTCGATCTACGGGGGTACGCTGGCCCCACCGGCGAGAGAGCCCACATCCCGATGGACATGCGTGGTGGTATGTATGGCCTGTACATCTACTCGGACGTGGTCGATGCACACATTGTCGGCGACAGCAACGTAACTCTATTGCGCGTCTGCCCGGTGAAAGGCAAGTGTGGAGCTCAAGTCACCCACAGTTTCAGGCATATCGTGTATCTACCGGTCAGTCAGACCGATATTAGCTCCATCGTCATCGATATAAGAGACGACACCGGTCAACCGATTGCATTCGAGCGTGGGAAAGTGGTGCTGACACTTCATTTCCGTCAAGTCCGAGCGGTTCACTTTGCATAATGAAGGTGCCTTATCAATGCCATACAGCCAGTTACGTCGATCATTACACCAAACAGGCCGGGGGTAGCTTTCCTGTCTTTGCAGGTACACGCATGCAACGAGGACATGGGCTGGGGAACATACTCGGGATCATCGTCAAAACGTTCCTGCCCTTGGTGACGCGTGGGGTCAAAGCGATCGGCAAACAAGCGGTGCGCAGTGGACTGCAAGTCGCGGGTGATGTCTTGGGCGGTGCGGCACCCAAAGAAGCACTGAAACGTCGGGCCAAAGAAGCAGGAGGCGTCTTGGTCACCAAAGCACAACGCACCGTAGGGAATAAAAGACCTGCACCACCGAGACCACGCACCAGTCGACGACCGAACCAGCGACGACGCACATCGAAGACCAAGGATATCTTATCTTTCATCCATGCCGAGTCGTGTCCTTCTACCAACAGTGAATTTGATTTATGGACCGTCCCACCTACTCAGACCAGTGCCGAAGAGGGTCAATGGGTGGAACATCTGCCCCTTTCCAGCATTACAGCCACAGGCCCCATTGAATTCACCATCACCAACGCAGATACGACCAACCTGGATTTAGCCCATACGTACCTATATGTGAAAGCTAAAATCACCAATAAAGATGGGTCAGTCCTCAAAGCAGATGCACCCGTGGGTCCAGTGAATCTCTGGCTTCATTCGCTATTCCAGCAAGTGGATATAGCCCTGAGTGATAAACTGGTGAGCGCCTCGACCAACACGTACCCGTACCGAGCCTACATCGAAACGCTGTTATCCTACGGGCGTGACGCTAAAAAGTCGTATTTGACAGCTCCGTTGTTCTACCGAGATACCCCAGGCAAGATGGAAGCGAGTCCTGATAATGACGGCTATACGGAGAGAGTGGATGCCACAGCAGAGAGTCACTCGGTCGATATGATGGGACGTCTGCATGCGGACTTATTCATGCAGGACCGATACCTCTTGAATGGAGTACCTGTCAAAATACGACTAGTGCGCGCAACGCCTGCGTTTGCCTTGATGGCCCCGAATGAGGACCTCGAGTATAACATTGTCATCCAAGAGGCAAGTCTGTTTGTACGCAAAGTGAAACCGAGCCCAGGTGTACAGTTGGGGCACATCAGAGCCTTGGAGAAAAAAACAGCCCAGTACCCGATTCGACGAGTACAGACCAAGGTCTTTTCCGTTCCTAAAGGCAATATGATTGTCAATCAAGAAAACCTGTTCCTGGGGGATTTGCCCAAGCGTTTAACCCTAGCCTGTGTGGAGAACGTCAGTTATAATGGGACTCTCTCGAGGAATCCGTTCAACCTAAAAGCGTTCAACATCAATTTCGTGGTCCTGCATGTGGATGGCCAACAGGTACCGGCACGCCCCTTACAACCTAATTTCGGAACGGACAATTACATCCGGAGCTATCTGAACCTCTTCATAGCAACTGGCCAAATCAACCAAGACGAGGGAAATATAATCAGTCGAGACGATTTCGGCAGAGGGTACACCTTGTTCTGTTTCGATCTGACTCCCACCTTAGACAACGATCATCAACTGAGTCTCGTCAAGAAAGGCAACTTACGCTTGGAACTGCATTTCGGGACACCTTTACCGAAAACCATCAATGTGATTTGCTACGCTGAGTTTGACAACATCATTCAAATCGATAAAAGCCGTAACGTCCTGTGTGACTTTGCCACCTAACATGGATACAGACCAGATACGCACCGTGCTGGAGAATGATCCAGGGACACGCATGGTCTTTCAAGGAGTGTTCGCCCGAGACGTGTTCCCATTAGACCGTGTGTATCCTGCTGCTTACGTCCTGAATACAGACCCGATGGATCGACCCGGTGAACACTGGGTGGGCGTGTACTTCACAGAAGAGCAGGGCGAATACTTTGATCCGTACGGCCTACCACCCCTCCATTCCGATTTAACAGACTTCATGGATCAAGGCACAGAGACGTGGTGTTGGAATACTAAAACGTTGCAAAGCCTGGACAGTATGGTGTGCGGACAATATTGCTTGTTTTACCTGTACCATCGATGTCGGGGACATTCCATGCAGACGATCGTCCACATGTTTGACGAGTACCCCAAGGCCGAGGACCGAGATGTACTCGTATATGACTGGGCCGCCCATCATTTCAATGTACAAGTCCCGTTCTGGGCTTGAATTCTTTCAATGTACACACGCCCCCTGTTCTGGGCTTCAGTTTACAAGCCCCCTGTCCTGGGCTTCAGTTCTTTCCATGTACAAGCCCCCTGTTCTGGGCTTCAGTTCTTCCAATGTACAAGCCCCTTGTTCTGGGCTTCAGTTTTCACGTGGTTGTTCTCACGTTGTTGTTACTGAATAAAAAAAAAATTAGATCTCACCAAAAAACCCTGTCTTGTGTGTTTTCTATATGAGCATGTCCATGAATAGCCAATCAGTGATCTAGAATGGAGCCAAAGCTAACCCATCCATGCCCAGAAAACATTACCCGGGTGTACAAGGAACCCAGATGTAGGCGCGGACGTAGGCGAAAGCATCCCAGTACCCGGATGTAGGTTGTAGACGTATACCTAGTACCCGTCCATTGGTTCTTTTATCGATCGCTCATTGGCTCTTTTTTCTCGACCGCCGATTGGTGCAAATGGAACTGCCCATCCTTCCCAGGTTCATTTACAATCCCCTTTTCTTTGACCTTTTGATGACGCGCACTTCCGAAGAACCCGCGCGCGCGCGCGCTGCGACCGGGCCGGGCCAGGGTGCGGGCCGGGAAAGTTGGAGGTAGTGTTTGAGCATTCTGAAAAACCGGAAGTGACGTCACACACACTTGCGCAGACCCACCAAACCACGTGAATGTTAGTCCAGGTGGATGCTCCCCCACGTAGGATTCACATGGATACCTCACTCGACACAATAGGCCCATGAGGGGCTCGCCTAGACCACAAAAACGTCTATTTCCATACCCTTTGGCTACCGCGCATGCGCAAAATGACCCTATTTCTACCCCACATCCACGCCATCAGAGGCTCCATTACATAGACTTCACATTGATATCTCCCACGACCCATTCGAACCGTGAATAGCCCATTTCTAACCCAAACACACCCACACACACCCCCAAAATTGCCTGCTTTCTATACTACGGCCAGGCTGCGCATGCGCAGAGTATTGACAACGCACGAAACGTTAGTTTAGTCAAGTGCTCCTGCATGTCCACCCCGTATGGATTTATACATACATTGGTCTTATATCCCAGTATATGGGTCTATATGGGGCTATAGACAGACCTCGAACTTTTTTCAAAAATTTCACCGTTTCGTGCCAGGACACTTCCTATCATGTTCTAAATGACGAAACTAAGAAAACAAATCCAAACAACCATACCGCAAATGTCTAGAAGTGGGTTTCCCAGTGGGACAAACATTGGTCCTATACCCCAGTATGGGACTATATGGGTCTATATGGGTCTCGGTGATTTTTTTCAAAAATTTCACCGATTCGTGCCGGGGCACTTCCTATCGTGTTCTAAATGACGAGACTAAGAAAACAAATCCAAACAACCATACCGCAAATGTATAGAAGTAGGTTTCCCAGTGGGACAAACATCGGTCCTATACCCCAGTATGGGACTATATGGGTCTATATGGGTCTTGGTGACTTTTTTCAAAAATTTCACCGATTCGTGCCGGGACACTTCCTATCATGTTCTAAATGACGAGGCTAAGAAAACAAATCCAAACAACCATACCGCAAATGTATAGAAGTAGGTTTCCCAGTGGGACAAACATCGGTCCTATACCCCAGTATGGGACTATATGGGTCTATATGGGCTGTATGGTACTTTTTCAAAAATTTCACCGATTCGCTCCGGGACACTTCCTATCATGTTCTAAATGACGAGACTAAGAAAACAAATCCAAACAACCATACCGCAAATGTATAGAAGTAGGTTTCCCAGTGGGACAAACATCGGTCCTATACCCCTAGTATGGGGCTCGGTAACTTTTTCCAAAAATTTCACCATTTCGTGCCGCGACAGTTCCTATCATGTTCTAAATGACGAGACTAAGAAAACAAATCCAAACAACCATACCGCAAATGTATAGAAGTAGGTTTCCCAGTGGGACAAACATCGGTCCTATACCCCTAGTATGGGACTATATGGGGGTGTGGGTGAATGAGGCGTGACCTTTGGGCATGTCTAGACTTGTCTATGTTTGTCTGGGGTTTTTCCCCACAATGGCGGCTCCAAAATGGCGTCTCCAAAATGGCGGCTACAAAATGGCGGCTCCAAAATGGCGGCTCCAAAATGGCGGCTACAAAATGGCGGCTCCAAAATGGCGGCTCCAAACTGGCGGCTACAAAATGGCGGCTCCAAAATGGCGGCTCCAAAATGGCGGCTCCAAAATGGCGGCTACAAAATGGCGGCTCCAAAATGGCGGCTATTGACGAGACTAAGAAAACAAATCCAAACAACCATACCGCAAATGTCTAGAAGTGGGTTTCCCAGTGGGACAAACATTGGTCCTATACCCCAGTATGGGACTATATGGGTCTATATGGGTCTCGGTGATTTTTTTTCAAACATTTCACCGATTTGTGCCGGGACACTTCCTATCGTGTTCTAAATGACGAGACTAAGAAAACAAATCCAAACAACCATACCGCAAATGTATAGAAGTAGGTTTCCCAGTGGGACAAACATCGGTCCTATACCCCAGTATGGGACTATATTGGTCTATATGGGTCTCGGTGACTTTTTTCAAAAATTTCACCGATTCGTGCCGGGACACTTCCTATCATGTTCTAAATGACGAGACTAAGAAAACAAATCCAAACAACCATACCGCAAATGTATAGAAGTAGGTTTCCCAGTGGGACAAACATCGGTCCTATACCCCAGTATGGGACTATATGGGTCTATATGGGCTGTATGGTACTTTTTTAATAATTTCACCGTTTCGCTCCGGGACACTTCCTATCGTGTTCTAAATGATGAGACTAAGAAAACAAATCCAAACAACCATACCGCAAATGTATAGAAGTAGGTTTCCCAGTGGGGCAAACATCGGTCCTATACCCCAGTATGGGACTATATGGGCCTATATGGGTCTCGGTAACTTTTTCCAAAAATTTCACCGATTCGTGCCGCGACACTTCCTATCATGTTCTAAATGACGAGACTAAGAAAACAAATCCAAACAACCATACCGCAAATGTATAGAAGTAGGTTTCCCAGTGGGACAAACATCGGTCCTATACCCCTAGTATGGGACTATATGGGGGTGTGGGTGAATGAGGCGTGACCTTTGGACATGTCTAGACTTGTCTGGGGTTTTTCCCCACAATGGCGGCTCCAAAATGGCGGCTACAAAATGGCGGCTAATAGAAAAACGTATAAAAGGGAGTGATTTTTAGTGGTTTGGTGTATTCATTGCACTACCCCACGGAGCTATTACACCTACCTGACCAGCCTGCCTGCCTGCCTACCAGCTTGTTCTGACTAGAGGGGGTCTTCACTGGAGCATGAGACGTGGAGAAGATTTTCCATTGGACCCAGCAGCACCTCCGGTTGAAGTCTTGCCTGAAGACGAGCGTGTGAGGGACATTTATCAACGACACTGGAATACCATACGCCATTGTTTTCATCGGCATCGCCCGATATTGGACTTATATAATTTCCGGTTGGAAGAAAACATCCGTCTACGTAGCTACGTTGAAGCCATCTTCAACGACCAAGATACAGCCTTCAAGTTAAATCTCACTTTTGGATACATTCTTCGCCATAAAGAGACAGACCAGCTCCGTTACTTTTATCCCAGCAATAATACCCGGGTGTTTGACCAGCCTTTCACCATTATCCATCGACCGTCTCTGGACACGGTACTGGATCAACTAGAAAGCTTGGATAGTTTGGAGTGGGTACGACAACAACGCCCCAACACAAAATGGCAAGTGGAGATGACAACCAATGTTACGTTTTACGTCACTAAAATGGTCGATCACCCTATCGGCGCTCCCATTCATCTCCCGGACTGGTTGAAACACAGAGAAGGCATGTACGCCTTAGTGAGTGGAAGCCATGGGCCCTACACTGATCGGAAATGTTTAT
Organism: Hanleya hanleyi; assembly: GCA_036873755.1. NCBI lineage: Eukaryota > Metazoa > Mollusca > Polyplacophora > Lepidopleurida > Hanleyidae > Hanleya > Hanleya hanleyi. The sequence continues at coordinate 43,808 of JAVTVY010012114.1, read as the reverse complement.
TTCGCTGCCTGGCTATCCATCTCAACAAACTGCCACCCAAAGATTGCAATCGAATTGCCAGCAAATATTGGGAAGACTATACCTACGTGAAAAGAACATGGAAAAACAGCACTTCCGCGGGGTCCCGTTATCGCAGTTGGATGTGGTGGAAAATTTATTCCACGTCAACATTGTCGTGTATAGTCTAGCCCAACACGTGGATGATGACAACACCGACGACCCACAACTCACCGCCCGACTCGTACAGCGTTCCCCGGGGAAATACGACACAACCATGACATTGAATTTGTACGAAACGGACACTGGCGGGCATTTCTCGTACATCACGAACATCAACAGGTATGCCCAGTCATACATCTGTAGTAAATGCCAACGCGTGTTTGACCAGTCTTGCAACCTACATAAGCACGAGAAAATTTGTGACCAGACCACCAAACGCAAATTCCCCGGCGGCGTATTCCACAACACTCCGACCATCTTTGAAGACCTGGCAGATGAGGGTATCGATGTGCCCATGGACCACCGTTATTTCCCGTACAGAGCGTGCTATGATTTTGAAGCCCTATTAGAACCCATGGAAAAGGTATCGGCTAAAACTCAATGGACCCAGCAGCACATTCCTTTGAGTGTGAGTATTCACACCAACGTACCCGGTTACGACATGGCCCCGGTGTGTTTCGTCTCTAACGGGGACCCCCATGAACTGATTACACGAATGATGGACTACCTTGAAACCTTCAGTCAAATCAGTGCGGCACATCTCGCGTCGACTATCTACTGTGAAGTATTAGCGGCACTTGATGCGCGTATTCCAACATTGGATGGGGAGGAGGAGGACGATACCGATGACGAAGACGAAAATGAGGAACGCAAACCACCGAAACCCTATGCGCAGAAACTGAAACTGCGTTTATTGGAATACATGAACCAATTATCCGTCCTTGGATTTAACTCGGGCCGATATGATTTGAACTTAATCAAAGAATTCTTGTACCCGTACCTCGCTAAAGCTGGGAATGTGAAATTCATTATTAAGAAGACCAACAACCACGTTGCTCTATCCACAACTTCACTCCGATTCTTAGATGTACGGAATTACCTGGCGCCGAATTACAGCTATGAACAGTGGGTGAAAGCGTACGACTGCGCGGAGAGTTGCTTTCCCTACAACTACATGACGAGTCTCGAGCGTCTGGACGAAACCCAGTTACCACCCCAGGAGGCCTTTTACAACGATCTCAAAGGAGAAGCATTATCTACCATCCTGTATACCGAACTGCAACAGGTGTGGGTCCGCGAAGGAATGCAAACTCTGCGGGATTTTCTCATCTATTACAACAATTTGGATGTCATCCCTTTTCTGGAAGCTACCGACAAAATGTCCGCCTTTTACCGAGATATGGGTGTCGACGTATTCAAAGACTGTGTTAGCATTCCCGGTCTGACCCTGCGGTATCTGTTCCAGGATTTACCCACGTTCTTCGCTCTCGTCGATCAGAAAGACGCCGACATGTTTGACTGTTTGAAGGGAAATATCGTAGGCGGCCCCAGTATTATATTCCATCGGTACCATGAGAAACAGCTGACCCATATCCGAGGAGAAAAATTGTGTGAGAAAATAATAGGATTCGACGCCATTGCCCTCTACCTATCGTGTTTGAGTAAACCTATGCCGGCCGGTCATTATACGCGGTGGCTCCCTGAGGGTGGAGCATTCAGAGCTCAACGATCTACGAAACAGCAAGCAGACCAATGGCTGGATTGGGAAAGTGAGCGACGAGGCGTCACTATACGTCACCAAGCCAACCACACGGAAAAGCGAATTGGAGATCGGCGCCTTCCCGTGGACGGATTTGCTATCATCAATACAGTACCGACCGTGTTTCAATTTCACGGCTGTTATTGGCACGGTCATGAGTGTTCGTTCGCGGGAGGGCGCTATAACGAACGCCGTGGACTGACCACGGCCGCCTTACGTGAAGAAGTACAGCAGAATCGAGATTACATTTGTGGACTGGGCTATGCCTATGAACAGCTATGGGAATGTGAATTCCACCACATGCAACGTCGTCAACCTGAGTTATACTCGTTCTTACACGCTCACGACCGACTACTGGATTATCGGACTGTTATCACCATGACCGACATCCTACGCACTGTTGAGACGGGAGACCTCTATGGATTCGTGGAATGTGATCTGCACGTCCCTGACCACTTGAAAGACACGTTTGGCGAATGTCCGCCCATCTTCAAAAACACCGAGGTGAGTCGAGATGATATCGGAGCCCATATGCGCGCATACGCTGAAGAACACGACTACCTAACGCGACCACAGCGTATGTTGATCGGCAGCATATTTGGCGAAAAAATCTTGCTCGGTACCCCTCTGCTTCAGTGGTATATGCGGCACGGACTGGAAATTACGAAAATATACCAAGTCATAGAATTCACCCCCCAGGCTTGTTTTGAGAAGTTCGCGAACGACGTGACTACCACCCGTCGCCAAGGAGACGCCGACCCCAGTAAAGCCATCATCGGGGAAACGATGAAGGAACAGCGGATATGGAAAAACGGTAACGAACCAGGACCGTCACGTGACCGTGAACATTTGTACCACGAAACAAGCCCGCAAACGCGTGAATTCGTCGCTATACCGACACATGGAGATGATTGACGACACCACCTACGAAGTGACGTCAGCCAAAAAGACCATCACCTATAACCTGCCGCTCCAAATAGGATGTATGGTGTACCAGCTGGCCAAACTGCGAATGCTGGAATTCATATACGATTTTATGGGCGTGTATTTCCACCAATCAGACTGGCAATTGATAGAAATGGATACCGACTCAGCATACATGGCCGTTTCCAACCCGGACTGGGAGTCACTCGTCAAACCAGAATTACGTGCACAGTATGAGGCGGAACGGGACCAGTGGCTACCCTGACGCGACCACTACACCCACGACAAGCGGACGCCCGGCCTGTTTAAACTAGAGTGGAGCGGTGATGCCATGATCGCCCTGTGTTCGAAAACTTACTTTTGTGACGGTGATGACAACAAATTCAGTTGTAAGGGGGTGAGTCGACGCGACTCCAACATCAGCAAGGCCCTGTACCTGAATGTCCTCCAGAGCCAGGCCAGTGCGAGTGGCACTAACCGAGGTTTCCGTATCATCGACCACCAGATGCGCTCGTATACCCAGGACATGGAAGCCTTCACATATTTTTACCCCAAGCGCAAAGTCCTGACCGATGGTGTGACTACAACCTATCTTGACATTTAGAGTGATAAATACGAACACCGCGAATATTCCACTGGACTAACGAACTGTTCTATAATTAAATTTTTATGGATACCAAACGCCTTTGATAAGACAGTTATATGTTCTATGAGTACTGATGATATTGCACCGGACTAACGAATTAACTGTTGTATATAGGTTCAATAATTCAATTCAATTTTATGCGTACCAACCGCCTTTGATAAGGGATGATAAGAGGAACTCACTGTTGTATATATGTTCTATGAGTACTGCGGCTATTGCACCGGCCTTGTTGGGCTGAATTAACTGCTGTATATATGTTGTGTTTTCTGTTATAAAATGTGTGTTTCTTCCATACAACATTGTGAGTTTGGCCCTGTTCTGGGCTTCAGTTTTCACATGGTTGTTCTCACGTTGTTGTTGTTACTGAATAAAAAAAAATGAGATCTCACCAAAAAAAACCCTGTCTTGTGTGTTTTTATTCATAATGCATAAATGGCCAATGTGGAGATTCAGTCAAACTGAAATCAGTGGTGTAGGATGGGGCCAAAATGTAACCCATCAATATTAGAATGCATGAGCACTCTAGTAAAATAGAGAGCCAATGAAATCAGCCCACAGACCAAGTACGTGTTTTGGTCTAGGTTTGGAGCGGGCATTTCATTGAGTGAGGTGCGTGTAAAGGAAGACGGTGAGTGAAGACTCGTCCAACACGTATAGATTAAGTTTATTACTATAAGTTCTATGTAGCGCGCTGCGGCCGGGGGAAAACCCCCAGGCAGGGTGTACATTCCGTGGGACTACTTTTTCTCCGCGGAAGCTTTCTTCCGCGACCGCATCACCGCATCGCCGCGGAGGAATACATGGAACTATTTTTTGACCTGCAAAGGCTATCTATTGTCCCGGAGAGGGCCGGACATTGACGGAGATGACCGGACATTGCCGGAGATTGCCGGACATTAGACGACTTCTGATTGGACGAGAGCTCTGTGACGTCAACGATGACGTCACGTGACCAAGTACCCCTTAAATTTTACCCTGGGGAGCAAATAAGTAGGTCAATGCGACACAATTTCATTTTTATATACTACTCCCCTAGTTGAGCTGTAACCCACACTGAAAAAATCATCTATCATTTTCATAGTTATGGGCGGGTATCTTTTGGTAACTCTGTTGGGGAGTCGAGCGGGAACCGGCACCTGTTCGTCAATCTTCAACGATTGCTCGTCTGCCTTGGAATTGGCTGGCTTCCATTTGATCGGGTCTGGTACAGGTTATGAGAAATGTGCATCTAACATGCGTGTTTCCGTATTTATAGTTAAAGGGGAAGAGCAGAAGAGGGGAGGTGACCGTCCTATCAACCAATCAGAAGTCCCCATTTCAGAAGTTTAATCTTCGTTCAGTGTAACATAAACGTCTTCGGGCAATCCATGATACTGAAGCTCGGAGCTCTTACTTTTCCCATTCAACACTGGGATCAATTTCCATCGGTTTTTCAATTCGCGGCGGCGGATCGACCTCCATGGGTTCTTCCATTCTCAGATGCATTCCCATGGAAACTGAAATATCCGGTCTCGAGAGTGGCGAGCGTGATCTGTGTATGACATTTTGGTGACGTCTCAATTGACTGGGATGCTTAAAGACTATATCACAATCTGCACATGTATGCGTGGGTACTTCGTGGCGTACACGTGTGTGACAACGTAAACTGTCCAGGCGATGAAAGCGCTTCGAGCAAGTTGTGCAAGAGAACATATCAGCTGTGGATCTGGAAACGATGAATGTAGTAAAAATTCTGGCTCTTATAGGCCAACATCGGAGTACCCGGATGTTCTACAGTCCCGGATGTTCCACAGTCCCCGGATGTACAAGAACCCGAATGTACACGGATTCTTTTTTGGAAGATATGGAGGCTCTGAAGTGCCGTTCATTTCTGTCGCTGTAAGACGGAACTGTCATTGCCACAGCGTCAGGGTCAATAGGGCAAAGATCATTGTGAGACCAACGAGCCGTTGCTGGTTCCGTCGTGAGCGCTCGTGGTCCATGCCCCGGGAATCAAGGATGGCTGTCATAGTCCAGTAGTGGTGGGTGATAGTACACCTCTCCATCGAGTCCACTCTGTCGAGAACCGCTTCTGTGAAATCTTTCAGGATCTGGCGTCGCCCCTCGTTGTCGTCGCCATCTCCAAACATGGACCGAACCACTGCTCGGTAACCCGTGAGTAAATTAACCAGGGTCACATGCTGTAAAATGCGAGTCGCATAGGGATGGGTCTCCGTCATGGCTCTGCAACAGTAGGAATGGGATGTGGGGTACAGAGGGACGTGTTTTATATACCATGTTACACATGCGCGCCTACACGTAGCTCTACGTGTGTAGTCCGTAATAATACAAGCGTCTAGTCCGTCATTCATAATTCAGCCGTCGTCCATTAAAGAATATCCGCGTCCGTAATCCAAAGACCTATTCCATATCCATATAACAGTATTAGCACCAAATTCAAAAAAGACAATCATAGTATACATAAACATAGGCAAGTTTCCTGCACGACAGAAGCGGTCAACAGTTTTCAATGATGCCGACAAGACATCACGATGTTCCAAAAATATAAAATCCGTATCGCTGATCAGTATTCTTAATCCATAATAATCGTTCTAAAGTCGTTATCTAGAGAATGGTGTATCTCAGTCACGCTTTGATTGTGACTGTTCATATGAGCATCATGAGGATCTTGAAGTACATGGGTTCATACGGCCCCTAACCCCGGGTTAAGCGGAATTAGACACAAGTTACGAAACGTAACGCCATAGATCTTGCACGCTACGTTCGTATTTTGCTATCAGCATGCGATATGTATCGCCAAATTTGAGAAACTTTGAGTGGAGGCACTTGGAGGAATAGCCCTGTTTTATAAATTTCTGCAACAATGTTTTGTGACGTTGATTGAAATCGTCACTATACTGATTGACTGGTCCAGAAATAGAGCAACAACAACAACAACAAAAACAAAGATTACGCATGTACGCTTCCCATATTTTATAAAGAAATTCTGTCATCCTGGATCAAGTGTGGCGGCGGGCAAGTAGACCCACCAATAATTTACAGAGAAATGGAAGACCAAATTATCTGGGGAAATAAATTCATTAAGCACAAAGGGAAAACATTGTTTTTTAAAACATGGACAGACAGTGGCATTATCACTATAAAGGATATTCTTGATGGGACGGGCAATTTTAGGGAAAGTGTGATCTTGGAAATTACAAGCGTCTAGTCCGTCATTCATAATCCAGCCGTCGTCCATTAGAGAATATCCGCGTCCATAATCCAAAGACCTATTCCATTTCCATATAACAGTATTAGCACCAAATTCAAAAAGACAAAAGTATACATAAACATAGGCTTGTTTCCTGCAAGAGAGAAGCGGTCAACAGTTTTCAATGATGCCGGCAAGACATCATGATGTTCCAAAAATATCAAATCCGTATCGCTGATCAGTATTCTTAATCCATAATATTCGTTATAGAGTCGTCATCTAAAAAATGATGTATCTCAGTCACGCTTTGATTGTGACTGTTCATATAAGTACCATGAGGATCTTGAAGTACATGGGCTCATACGGCCCCTAGCCCCGGGTTAAGCGGAATTAGACACATGTTACGAAACGTAGCGCCATAGATCTTGCACGCTACGTTCGTATTTTGCTATCAGCATGCGATATGTATCGCCAAATTTGAGAAACTTTGAGTGGAGCTGAATAAAAGCTGAATAACAAACGAAACTGGATCTCAGAATTTCTGCTATTAAAATCATGTATACCGCATGTATGGTTAGATTCACATAATAATGTTAGTACAAACGAGCATATCTATGTTGACTATCAATCCCAGAGTAATAACTCAATTGTTTTAAGCAACGCAAAAATATACCAAACTCTCATTAGCAAAAAATTCGTGTCGCCATTTATCCCACAAATGTGTTCAAAAGTATTGAATACTCCGGTGACGGACGAATACTGGACAGAAATCTATGAATTTATAATGTGCAAGTTAAACGAAAATATATTAAAGCAATTCAGATTTAAGCTGCTACATGGAATACTTGTATGTGGAAAAAACTTGTATAAGTGGCGCATATTTGACAATCCTAATTGTAATATATGTGATACACTTGACGATTACAGTCATTTTTTCATGACATGTTCAAATCTTGCTGGATTCTGAGCAATATTGGTTTCCAAGAAAAACTGACTCTGAAACATATTGTCATAGGTACAACTATGGATAAATCCAATAACGATTTAAATTTTGTACTTACCGTAATAGGTTTTAGTATTTACAAGGGATACTGTATAAGAAACCAACAAAGCAAATATGTTGATATATTCTCTTTATTCAAAAATGAAATGTTATTAAGATTCCAGGTGCTGGAATATCAGAAAGTAAATATAAGCAAAAGAATGTTGACATTGAAAACGAAGCTTTAAAAGCTTTAAATGTGATATATTGTTATGTATACAGAAATATTAAAACTTCTAAGAATTCCCGACTTGGAAGAAAGATTGTAAGGGAATAGAAGAATAAAGATTTTATTCAAGAAAAAAAAAAAGAAAAAAAAGATTACAGGCCAATCCTTTTATTATCCCCTCCATCACAACACATCCACGCTGGGCGACCCGCTATGGCTGTGTTTACAATTCACTTATGCTATTGTCCGTGTATTCGGAAGTTCATTGTGCTGATCTCAGACTGCTCTTGTCCAATCAGAAACCGACCCTCAGAATAAGCATAAGTCATGTTAAAGGGCGGAACACAAATTGTGGACGTCTTTCGGAATGATGGGGATCAACTGACTGTGGAGTCTGAAGATTCGACTGCAATGCTGGCAATCTTGGCTGGGTGCCTTATGGACCGACCGTTCATGTCGCCGTAAATTATCCTTAAGATTAAATGACTTCCTGCAGATCGAACATGTATACTCTCCAACAGCACCTTGAAAAGTAGACTCATGGATGGGGTCAAACATCACGGGTTCCTCAACCCTCAAGCGTGCATGTCCATGGATTACACGTTGGTGAGATCTCAACTGGCTGTGTAGTCTGAAGCGGTGTCCACAAACCCCACATTGATGTCTGGATGTCTCATGGCGGTGTAAACTATCCAGGCGCTGTGAGTCGTGCAAGCGTGTAAAGGACTTGAAGCAAGTGGTACACGTGAACATCGTGTCGTAAGTGGTTGAACGAATGTCTGCTGAAAGTGTCAGGCCGCTTCCCTTTTATAGCAAGCTAGCTGTTGATCTATTTTTAGAACACTCAGTTCAACTACCCCAAGTCGAGGACCGAGATGTACTGGTGTAAGAATGAGCCGCATTGCGCGCGCGCGTGTGTGTATGTGTGTGTGTGTGTGTGTGGGACCTTGTCAACATCCGGGTTTCCCAGTGGGTTTTTCTTGTTCCTCCGTCTTCCATCCGGGTACTGTGGTTTTACATCGGGTCCTCATCTTAGATCCGGGTTGTTCCAAGTTTACTGACACGTAACCGGAACCGGAAGTTGTCACAAGACAGGTGTCGCTCCAACGCCCGGTGGTGGTGGTAGCTCCCGTGGGGCGGAGCTGGGAGCTCCGGAGCTCGGAGCTCTTGGAGCTCAGAGCTCGGAAGCGACGTCATCGTACGCATGCGCACGCATCTGTGGTGCACCCTGTATCCTATAACCCGTAGGGCATAGGGTACACCAGGGTGCGGGTGCACCACAGATGCGTGCGCATGCGTACGATGACGTCATTTCCGAGCTCTGAGCTCCAAGACCTCCGGAGATCCAAGACCTCCGGAGCTCCAAGACCTCCGGAGCTCCAAGCGCCACCTGTCTTGTGATAACTTCCGGTTCTGGTCACGTGTCAGTAAACATGGAAAAACCCGGGTCTAAGATGAGGACCCGATGTAAAACCACAGTACCCGGATGGAAGCCGGAGGAACGACGAGAAAAACCCACTGGGAAACCCGGATGTTGACAAGGTCCCGGATGTAAAATCCACTGCCCACACATACACGCACACACACACACAAACGCGCGCGCGTGCGCAATGCGGCTCAGTCGTACAGGAGCACATATCGGTCCTCGACTTGGGGTAGTTGAACTGAGTGTTCTAGAAATAGATCAACAGCTAGCTTGCTATAAAATGGAAGCGGCCTGACACTTTCAGCAGACATTCGTTCAACCACTTACGACACGATGTTCACGTGTACCACTTGCTTCAAGTTCTTTACACGCTTGCACGACTTACAACGCCATGAGTCTACCATCCACGACGCTACTGCCCAGTACACCTGCGAGACCTGTGGGGATACATTTCATCGCCTGGATAGTTTACACCGCCATGAACAATGTCTCCATGAGACATCCAGACATCAATATGGGGATTGTGGACACCGCTTCAGACTACACAGCCAGTTGAGATCTCACCAACGTGTAATACATGGACATGTACGCTTGAGGGTTGAGGAACCCGTGATGTTTGACCCCATCCATGAGTCTTCCTGACATCAATGTGGGGGTTATGGACACCGCTTCAGACTACACAGCCAGTTGAGATCTCACCAACGTGTAATCCATGGACATGCACGCTTGAGGGTTGAGGAACCCGTGATGTTTGACCCCGTCCATGAGTCTACTTTACAAGGTGCTGTTGGAGAGTATACATGTTCGATCTGCAGGAAGTCATTTAATCGTAAGGATAATTTACGGCGACATCAACGGTCGGTCCATGAGGCACCCAGTCATGAATGCCAGCATTGCAGTCGAGTCTTCAGACTCCACAGTCAGTTGATTCCCATCAATCCAAAAGACGTCCACAGTTTGTGTTCCATCCTTCAACATGGCTTATGCTTATTCTGAGGGTCGGCTTCTGATTGAACAAGAGCAGTCTGAGATAATCACAATGAACTTCTGAATACACGGACAATAGCATAAGTGAATTGTAAACACACTCATAGCGGTTCCCCCAGCGTAGATGTGCTGTGATGGAGGGGATAATAAAAGGATTGACCTGTAGTCTTTGAAGTTGTTGTTGTTGTTGTTGTTGTTGTTGCTCTCTTTTTGGACTAACCAATCACAATAGTACTTATCACGGACTACACACTGTGAAATATCGATTCTTGGCCACCATATAAATGCATAAATGATATGTAAGATGTCGATTCTTGACCACCATATAAATGCATAAATTTCGACTTTTCATTTACCAATTTTATATAAATCTGCGTGCATGCAAACCTTGATATTGTGATGTGTTTTGGCAAAACTATTTCCGAAATACTATTCCATGACCCTTTAGTTCGGTTATTGCAAACACAACTATTCGTGAGAATCAGTTATGTAAGTTCAAATTTACAGGATATCATAGAAACTGCTTATGTAAGGGTAATGAATTAACCTTGGTTTTGACGACTGAATTTATGTAATGCGACAGATTCGTGATTTGCTTGTCATAATTGCATCGAATTTGTAAGGACATTTATGTTGGGTTAACTTGACATTGTAACGTATAGCATTGTATATAATGGAATGAACGGCACATACAGACAGGCCAATAACACCAGGTCTCCCTGAAGGCCAGTACCATCAGGTCTCACTAGAGGCTCATGTCTCCAATGATAGATATTTCTATCTCCAGGTCTGAAAATGACTGTTTACAGAATGGTCGTCTGCCTGCCAAATGTTGCCGATCATTCCTAAGTTAGGTGGAATGAATTTACAATAAATCGGCTTAATATTCAACGGACATGAACTTGGTTTTGTTGTATCCTGTCTCATTTAATGAGGCTGTCAAGACTTCGAGAAATCTCAGAAGCCGGACCTTGGAATCTATTATTGTACAGGTTTTATGAAGACCATCACCTGGTCTGAGACGACTTCGCGTTACAACATTTTAAGATCACGCGCACAAGCTCTGTCGTCTTGAAGACCGCAAATTTCATAATGGCGAGCGTTGCTTTCGGATAACTTAGACAATTTTCTTTTGGATACAACTACAAGATCATGAGACAACAGATTTAGACGATCGACCGAAGACACTGAGAGTACTAATTTTTGGACAAAATGGCCGAGCCAGAAAAACTGCAGGAGCTCCCGGCCATTGCTCAATGCATCACGAAACTTGTGGACAATCTGCGAACTGATATTCAGGCCAAGGACAATCGTCAACAGGTAAAGGACCTTCCTTCCTTTTTGCACCTGCTGAGGTATAGCAGACGGCAATTAAGTCACCCAGACGGGGACGGTAACTGATGAAAACATTTGGTGCCCTTGTTTTTTTTAATCATTGTGAAATGTACGACCCTGTTCAACGCCTCCTTGAACTGCCTTGTAATTCTGACTGGATGGAATTCCAAACTGATGCCCACAACTGCCATGAGTGAGGTCCATCTTAGTGATAAAATAACACCGTTCATTTCTATAACAACGACATGTTTCTCCTCTTCCTTGGTGACGTGACAGCGTGTGCCAGAAACCTCTGGAACAAGTCCATTCCGTGGAAACAGTATATACAGAGCCTTGTAAATGGCCATAGTGATTGAAAACATAACTGTGTTGTGGTATATTTTCTGCCTGGACTTTCCTGAACTTTCTGCCTGACGTTGTGAAGTTGCCACTGATTGACAATAGTGCTTGTGATGAACAGTGTGTAATTTACAGGACTGGGTCGTGCCCTAACGAACTCAAAGACATTGTACTCTTATAACTTTCTTGGAACATTTTGGACTGAATACCCAAACAGGTTGGTAACATGTATTGAACAATCATGTTATATGTGCTATAACAATGCCTTATATGAACTCTTGACATCTTTCGTAAATCGTGCACGTTTCGTTTCGTTTATTATTGATAATGCTGCATGCCCAGTGAAGTTGATAAATCAATGGTAAAACTGATAGATTGAATGAACCTTTGTGACTGATAAATTTAGTGATTTGCAGATTGATAAATCTAGCCTTTGAAGTTGTTACGAGAATCTTGTAATGTGGATCCACAATGATTTTTTTTATTATTAGGATATTTATCGCGATCAGTTTCCATAATAGCTAGTGTAGCTGGTGAACTAAACACTTAACGCAATTTGAGCTAAATGAAACTAAGATTATCGCGTATACACTGAGTACATGTACGTACTAGTGTGTGTAGCATATGGATGCTCGGTATAGGCTGTGAAAGCCTGGTGGGTGTTGGCTGATGTGCCCCCACAATTCCTGATTAGGCCATAGAAGCCTGGATATTTGGTTATTTGTTTTTTGTATTGTTGTTTGGATCCTCAGATATAAGTCTAAGATGTTAGATGACAAATTGGTTTCAATTAACACGTATTGACAACTTCGTTAAGTGTAATACGTATTGTGTCCATGTCAACCGTAAGCTTCTAGCTTTCATAATGATTTCTCTTGCACTGAATTGGTATGATTTTTCTTGCACTGAACTGGTATATTAATTCTGTTTCGAAATAATTTGCTTCTGTTTGTTCTGATTGATATTATCTAGCATGTAGGCTGGAGTTTTGACATTTTGATACAGATAAATGTTATTTGTTTTGATTTTCATGAACATGTAATGTTTTGGTAAACTGCTTTGCTTTCCATGTAGTGTTTTGGGGCATTGTTTTCTTTTTTGTGTCATGTTTTGTAAATTGTTTTGACAGGTCCACACTTGTCAGTGACTGGCACGTGTCTCACATACCTAGAGTACTTTCATTGAGAAATGATAGTAAATATGGCCTTATGACCTTACGCTATGAACATGGACTACGGTAATTGAATAAATTGTTTATGGTATTTGACCGATATTTCTAATAAAGACCTTAGCTATTCATAATGGACTATTCCTTAGGCATTTTGTGTTTATACTTTGAGATGAATGAACGATCTTCGTTCGTGTCTTTCATCTTTCATTGTTGGAAGATATGTGAAATATCGATTCTTGGCCACCATATAAATGCATGAAAGATATGTAAGATGTCGATTCTTGACCACCATATAAATGCATAAATTTCGGCTTTTCTTTTACCAATTTTATATAAATCTGCGTGCATGCAACCTTGATATTGTGATGTGTTTTGACAAAACTATTTCCGAAATACTATTCCATTGCCCTTTATGTCGGTTATTGCAAACACAACTATTTGTGAGAATCAGTTATGTAAGTTCAAATTTACAGGATAACAGAGAAACTGCTTATGTATGGGTAATGAATTAACCTGGTTTTGAAAACTGAATTTATGTAATGCGACAGATTCGTGATTTGCTTGTCATAATTGCACCGAATTTGTAAGGACATTTATGTTGGGTTAACTTGACATTGTAACGTATAGCATTGTATATAATGGAATGAACGGCACATACAGACAGGCCAATAACACCAGGTTTCCCTGAAGGCCAGTACCACCAGGTCTCACTAGAGGCTCATGTCTCCAATAATAGATATTTCTATCTCCAGGTCTGAAAATGACTGTTTAGAGAATGGTCTGATGTTGATGAAGTTGTGCTAGTCTGCCTGCCAAATGTTGCCGATCATTCCTAAGTTAGGTGGAATGAACTTACAATAAATCGGCTTAATATTCAACGGACATGAACTTCGTTTTGTTGTATCCTGTGTCATTTAATGAGGCTGTCAAGACTGAAATCTCAGAAGCCGGACCTTGGAATCTATTATTGTACAGGTTTTATGAAGACGATCACCTGGTCTGAGACGACTTCGCGTTACAACATTTTAGGATCACACGCACAAGCCCTGTCGCCTTGAAGACCGCAAATTTCATAACACGTAGAGCTACGTGTAGGCGCGCATGTGTAACATGGTCTATAAAACACGTCCCTCTGGACGCCACACCCCATTCCTACTGTTGCAGAGCCATGAAGGAGACCCATCCCTATGCGATTCGCATTTTACAGCATGCGACCGTGGTTAATTCACTCACGTTTTACCGAGCAGCGGTTCGGTCCATGTTTGGAGATGGCGACGACAACGAGGGGCGACGCCAGATCCAGAAATAGTTCACAGAAGAGTGGACTCGATGGAGAGATGTGCTATCACCCACCACTACTGGACTATGACAGCCATCCTTGATGCCCGGGGTATGGACCACGAGCGCTCACGCCGGAACCAGCGACGGCTCGTTGGTCTCACAATGATCTTTGCCCTATTGACCCTGAAGCTGTGGCAATGACAGTTCCGTCTTACAGAAAAGAACGGCTCTTCAGAGCCTCCATATCTTCCGAAAGAGAATCTGGGCCTGATAGAAGTCCAGGATGTTGGAACATTCGTGAACATTCGGGCACTTTTACATCCGGGGACTTTTACATCCGTGTACATTCGGGTTCTTGTACATCCGGGGTCTGTGGAACTTCCAAGACTGTAGAACTTCCGGGTACTCCTATGTTGGCCTATAAGAGCCAGAATTTTAACGCATTCACCATTTCCAGATCCACAGCCGATATGTTCTCTTGCACAACTTGCTCGAAGCGCTTTCATCGCCTGGACAGTTTTCGTTGTCACACACGTGCACGTCAAGAAGTACCTACGCATACATGTGCAGATTGTGATATAGTCTATAAGCATCCCAGTCAATTATGACGTCACTAAAATGTCATACACGGATCACGCTCGCCACTCTCGAGACCGGATATTTCAGTTTCTATGGGAATGCATCTGAGAATGGAAGAAACCCATGGAGGTCGATCCGCCGCCGCGAATTGAAGAGCCGATGGAAATTGATCCCAGTGTTGAATGGGAAAAGTAAGAGCTCCGAGCTTCAGTATCATGGATTGCCCGAAGACGTTTATGTTACACTGAACAAAGATTAAATTTTCTGAAATGGTGGCTTCTGATTGGTAGATAGGACGGTCGCCTCCCCTCGCATCCTCTTCCCCTCTAACTGTAAATACGGAATCACGCATATTAGATGTACATTTCTCACAACCTGTACCAGACCCGATCAAATGGAAAAGCCAGCCAATTCCAAGGCAGACGAGCAATTGTTGAAGATTGACGAACAGGTGCCGGATCCCGCTCGACTCCCCAAAAGAGTTACCAAAAGATACCCGCCCATAACTATGGAAATGATAGATGATTTCTTCAGTGTGGGTTACAGCTCAACCAGGGGAGAGCCCGGAGATCTCCTCTATCATCGCCAGCGATGCCTGACCTGTATGGAAAAATATGACCGCAATTATCTCGAAAGAGAGACTTCTAACATATGTACAGACAGATGAAGGAATGAGTAAGATTACAACACATATATGAGAAGTGGGAAGAGGTGCCGACATACTGACAGAGCCACATGACTTCACAGTATAGTCTTCCGGTTAACCTATTCTAAAGCACATACCAAGAATCTAACGATTCGTGATATGTGTTGTATCTCAGGTACGCTTTTATTGTACCTGTTCATGTGGCAACTTGGATGATATGACCACACGGCCCCTAGCACCGGCATAAGCGGTATTAGATACAAATCTAGAGAGCTATGATGGAAATGCTCTGACAACTCGTATATTGGTAATTGGTGAGCTGCTTCGCTGTGACAACTCTAATACCGCTTATTGGTGAGCTGTATCGTCGTCGATATCATATTAGGTCACACCGAGCAAAGATGGAACTTTCTGAAATGGCGACTTCTGATTGGACAGCCGAGAATACATCTAACGGGCAAGAACGAATATGACAGATGCAAATGGCGGCCTCTGATTGGACGAGGCTACTTGTAATGTAAACACACCCAACGAGGCTCCCCCAGCTTGGGTATGGTCTACTGGAGGGGATAATAAAATGATTGACCTGTCATCCTAGTTGTTGTTGTTCTCTCACCGGTCTACATCATGCGACATTGTACAGAGTGCATGTTCATTTTGAGAGAGAGAGAGAGAGAGAGAGAGAGAGAGAGAGAGAGAGAGGTTTAACGTCGCATTCCGCAATATTTCAGCTATATAGCGATATGGACAGAGGGTATGTACATGGATTTGAACAGAGTATGTTCACATGAACGTGAACAGAGTACATCTAGAATGACATGTACAGAGTGCATTTACATGGACAAGGAAGATGTGTATTGACAGAGTACATGTACATGAACAGATTACATGTACAGGCAAATAGTACATGTACAGGCACATAGTACATGTGCATGGATATGCACAGAATACATGGACATGCGCAGAGTGCATGTATTCTGTGCATGGAAGCCACTTGCCTTGTGACAACTTCCGGTTCCGGTTACGTCACAGCAAACATGGAAAACCCCCGATGTAAGATGAGGACGCGGATGTAAACCCACAGTACCCGGATGGAAGACGGAGGTACGACGGAAAAAAAACCCACTGGCCAACTGCGCATGCGCAGTTTGACGTGACTTCCAATGAAAACAAGCCAGTCTGACCCACGAGAGCTTCCCACTGATAACCCACACGGTCCATTCGGGACAATAGTGGTGCATCTCTACACCAAATACCTTCATTCACTTCCACAAAATGCCCACTTTCGCTACTACTCGTACTGATGACGTCATAGATGACTTCACAGATGCTGTGGACATACCTCAAACCGGGGTCTACACCCCGAGAGCTACAAGATGACACCCCACACACGACACATTCGAACCAAGGATGGTCCATCTCTACCCAAAAATGACCACTTTCTCTACTACTTGTATTGGCGTCACAGATGACATGGACAGCCCTCAAATTGGGGACCAACTTGTAACCTTCTCGGTCATCTATACGCGGTAAGACTGACCCTGGGAGAGTGTGTACCCATTTCCAGCCTACTTTCGGCAACTGCAAGAGGGAATTTCCAGAAATCAAAACCACGTGACTTCGTCAGCCAATCCGCTAAAGTCTACCGACGTAACCCCAACGTAACTCGTCATTTTCGAGTCATGTGATTAACTACTTGTTAAAAATTTCAGATCCACCACACCTCTTGGATGATACGAAAGTTATACATACCTATATATTTTGTAAGCACAGGCAATATCTGTTTCAGAAGTGGTATGAAAACCTCTAATTTATCAGATTTCTCGAGTCTGTTTTCCGCCGGATTAAGGCCGAACAGAATCCGGTAAAGTACCGGATATCGCTTCGCGATAATGGAGACACACGATTCGCAAGCCATCTTATGGATGGCGAAGTGTACGCAAATGATTGGGGACTACACCCCGAGAACTACAAGATGACACCCCACACGACGCATTCGGGCCAAGGATCGTCAATCTCTACCCCAAATACCTTCCTTCACTGCCCCAAAATGCCCACCTTCGCTACTACTCGTACTGATGACGTCACAGGTGACACGGACAGCCCTCAAATCGAGGTCTACACCCCGAGAGCTACAATATGACACCCCACACACAACACATTCGAACCAAGGATGGTCCATCTCTACTCTAAATACCTTCCTTCACTGCCCCCCAAAATGCCCACTTTCGCTAATACTCACGGTACTGATGACGTCACCGGTGACGTCACAGCTGACATGGACAGCCCTCAAATCGGGGTCTACACCCCGAGAACTACAAGATGATACCCCACACGACGCATTCGGGCCAAGGATCATCCATTTCTACCCCAAATACTTTACTTACTACACCCAACTGCATATGCGCAGATTGACGCGACTTGCAATAAAAAAACACGCCATCCTGACTCTAGCCTACACAAGTTTCATTTTGACACCTCCCACGACCCATTTGGACCCATAGTGGTCCATCGATCTCTACCCCAAACACATCCCCACGCACCTCCAAAAATGCCTGTTTTCTATACTACGGCCAGACTGCGCATGCGCAGAATATTGCGATACGTGCGATACATTATTCCAGTCGAATGCTCCTCTACGAGAGCTTCAAAATAAGACCTCATACGACACCATGGGGCCACTAGGGGCTTACCTAGATCCTAAAATGTCCACCCTGTATGGACATATCCCCCCCCCCCCTCCCTCCCTTAGCCAGTATGGGACTATATGGGCCTATATACAGACCCACCCGGTACTTTTCGAAAAATTTCACCGCTTAGCTCCGGGACCCCTCCCATCGTGTTTTTCGTGGCGAGACGAGAAAAATAAGATCAAACAACCCTTAGTAAAACCCACGACAAATTTCCCTGTATGGACATATACCCCCATAGCCAGTATGGGGCTATATGGGCCTATATACAGACCTATCCGATATTTTTTGAAAAATGTCACCGCTTACCTTCGGGATCCCTCCCATCGTGTTTTTCGTGGCGAGACGATAAAAACAAGACCAAACAACCCATAGCAAAGCCCACAAACATTTCCCAGGTTGGACCTATACCCTCATAGCCAGTATGGGGCTATATGGGCCTATATACAGACCTACCCACATAGCCAGTATGGGGATATACTCATACAGGCATTTCCCCGTATATTGTATAATACACATCAGTGTACGAGTCCGTGTTCCGCTTTTATTTATTTATTTTTATTTCACGTATTTGGGACTACTTTCTGTCTGCGGAGGCAGACCGCATCACCGCCAGACCGCATCACTGCGGAGGACTACATTCCCTGCAAAAATTGGAACGCTTCTGTGTTCGGAGGTAGCTTTTTGCCGAACTATAGTGACCTTGACCTCTGTGACCGCCATGTGACATCCCCGTGACCTCTCCGAAAGTAGGTCAAACAGCGGTTAAATGCACTTTGTATACTACTCACGTTACGGAATCGCGGTTTGGAGGATATTTTGAAACTTTGAAGCGACTGTTAGAGAAAATTTGTTACCGGTACGTCAAGTAGACTATGTTCTATACTGATACAGGTACAGTTTATAACTGAGTTAAAGCTGCCAAATTTTATATAATGTAGAAATCTCTCTGAAATGTTGCTGATTTATACTGTTATATATACCGATAATCTATGAACATGTCCGTGACGGATTCATATGTATATTTTGAGTAGAGCTTCCCGTTTATTTTTTTATTTTTTTATTTTTGCATCTATGTTCTGGTCTGATTATTCTAATATGCCAAAACTAACATCCAGTATACCCAATGATTATAAAATTTGCTTTGCTAATAAGGAATGGGAGTGGATTGGGTTATGGGTTGAAACAAGTTCGTGACGGAATCACGAGTATAGGCCTAATTCGCGTTTTAAATCTTCTCGATAATTGTTCGATATAAAGCACACATTTGCTGCGGAAAATTATTCCTAAAAATTATTCCTAGAATGAATTCGTAAATGTTAAGCATCAAATTAAGACTCACTGAACTGCTATTTTGTCTAATGTATACCGGTACGGTACTGCACGTTCCTGTCAAACGGATGTTTTCGCTACAGATGTTATTAAATGGTGTGCCTTTCAGTAAATGCAACTTTTCTACATACTGGATCTAGAATTTCCCGAGTTTATCAGATTTATAAATTGTTTGAAAAATAATTTGCGCATAAAACACGTCTTCTGTGTTGTTGGTGGGTCCCCAAAAGGTACAAGTAGGAAACTGAAGAAAAAACCCCCAAAAAAACGCAAGCTAATATAATGCCAACGAAAAAATGTGGAGTGAATTATTTGCGAAAAAGACCTTAGCGATGCCCTCTTTTCTGTGATTTCATGATTTGCTGTCAATCTTAATAAATTAATATCCTATCAATGCTTCCCAATCGTATTGGATTTGCTATACGAGCTCCAAAAACTGTTAGGTTTAGGTCCTACAAAACATGAATTCCAGCATGATGGAATCACGGTTTGCCAGGTAGGCCTACCGCGGTACTTTAAAAGTTTGAAGCGCTCGTTACCGTACCCGGTACTGAGAAAGTTTTCTCTACCAGCATACTATACATCTTATCGAATGGTTTACGGTTGTCAGCTTTAAAATAAAATAACATCATCCGAAATATAATTTTGCAGGTTTTTTTGTTGTTATACACCGTAATCTTTGGAAATATCATTCCGTGACGGAATCACAGCGAAAGTCCTCAATTTTGACTATATAGTGTTGCTTATCTTTGCTGCTCTGTTCCGATCTGATTATCTTATACCGGCCGGTATATGCTATTTCTCACTAACATACCGAACAGTGATAAGGATGGTAAGAGTGACATCGATCTTCTCTATTATTGGCGTGTTCCTTCAGATTATAGGGAGCGAATAAAAAAAACTTAAACATCATGCTAATATATAGTATCGGTATACGAAAAAAATGTGGGGTGAATTATGCGCGAAAAAAGGGCATTTTTTTTGTTGTTGCTGGGCGCGTTACTAACGTGGAAACCGTAAAAAGTGTGTCACATTGCTCCCACAATGAGATTACAGTGTATATAATCTAGTAAGTCTTGGCCAATTTTACATGTAATAAAATACTACCCTATTTCTTCTAATTTTTCGAACAGTTAGACTTAGAAGCCTACACTCTAACCAATTACCGTAAATTATACGTACGATTACCGTAGGCGGTATTCTACCGTATATTCGAAGTTACGGTCGAATGCACAGTACAGTGAAATATAGTCAAAATACGGTAGAATGCCGTAATTTGAAATGAGGTCACATAGGAGATGATCGCCGACCCATTAGTGCTCTATTTCGGTATAGATGCGTCCGGCGCAAAGTTAACTGCCTTTGTTTCATACAGGCCACCTCTATTCACCACGTCCGTGTGGTACCAGTTCAACACTGACCGACCAGAAAATATCTATCACAGCCACCACAGATCTCTTAGGTTTGAGATATAACGCCTACTATCGGTAACTGTGACAAGCATTGGCAGGAAAATCTGGAGAATATTAAGATGTGATCGCTTTTGAACAGGAACTAAGGGTTTGTTTCGCAGTAGCTGAGCCAGTTTGTGCAACAACACCAACACTGACGACGATCTCCAAGTTACTGAAAAACGAGTTGGGGACCTTAGTACAGAGAGATTGTTGACCATAAGTAAGGTCAACAAAGAAATAGTACTTTTCTTGCTGAAATAAACATTGATCAATAAATATTACGGCGTCCTCAAATGCAATGACCGTACAATTAACGGTGTGACACCGTAGATTTTACGGCAACCGTGAAACATCACTTACGGTCGATGTTATTTTTACGGTATTGGTTGGCAGCCTGCCTGCCGCTAATATACTACTTACCGGTATACGAAAAAAAATGTGGGGTGAATTATGTGCGAAAAAGGGCATTTTTTGTTGTTGATGGGCGCGTTAACGTGGAAACCGTAAAAAGTGTGTCACATTGCTCCCACAATGAGATTACAGTGTATATAATCTAGTCAGTCTTGGCGAATTTTACATGTAATAAAATACTACCCTATTTCTTCTAATTTTTCGTAGACTTAGAAGCCTATGAAATTACGGAGATACGTTCAGAGCGTTTTCCCGGCAATAAAACTGATCATACTGCATGCAGATTTATGGTTCTATTTCCACGATTTTTTCGCAATTATAAGCACGCATCGATATTTAAAATCTCGCATCTCATGCCTGCAACCATTTGACTTTCTAATTATATTTAAAACATACAAAACGATGACTTTTAGTTCTTGGAATGGAAACCAATATGCCTACCGATACGATTCATTCATACAAAGATAAAACAAGGAAATCCTCACAGCCAAACAGGCGAGGGTCCAGGGGCCGCCTAGGCCCCGGAAGCTCTGAAGTCCCAGATCTCCGGAGATGCGTTCTAAGCGTTTTCCCGGAAATAAATTCGAACATAACGTATGCAGATTTATGGTTCTATTTTCACGTTTGTTTCGCATCGATACTGAAAAAATCATACTTCATGCCTGAATCCATTTGACTTTCTAGTTATATTTAACACATAAAAAACACACATAAAAAAACGATGACCTTTACATCATGGAACATTAGAACCAATATGATACCGATTCATTGGTTCATACTCCATGTAAGAATCACCAGACAATGCATACCATAGCCAAGTCTGAGGACAACATGTATCTAGGCTTGAGCCTTTTCAGCTGCATAAAGACTCAGACAATAGCTTCCTACATGAAGTTTCTACCGATTTATTTACACAAAGCTAAAATAAGCGATCTTCGCAGCCTGACAGGTGAGGGTCGAAGGGACGCCTAGGCCCTGGAAGCTCTGGGGTCTCAGGTTGTCGGAAATGTGTTTTACCGGAAATAAATCTGAACACAATGTAGATTTATGGTTCTATTTTCACATTTGTTTCGCATGAACACGCATCGATATTGAAGAATAAGCCCCCCTTACGAAATGGAAGTATACCCGCAGTAGAATAGAAGTACAGTGGCAGTAGCAGCTGAAAGTATAACGGCAGTATGACAGAAGTATATACTTCCAGCATACTTCCATGAGATTGTTTTTTTCAAGACAATTGGTTGTATGTTAGACTGAATATGTGAGTTGTAGAAGTGTTGCAGAAGTATGGTAGAATTATGGTGGCAGTATGCTGACATTATGTTAATTAAG
Organism: Hanleya hanleyi; assembly: GCA_036873755.1. Lineage (NCBI taxonomy): Eukaryota > Metazoa > Mollusca > Polyplacophora > Lepidopleurida > Hanleyidae > Hanleya > Hanleya hanleyi. The sequence continues at coordinate 21,095 of JAVTVY010012114.1, read as the reverse complement.
CTGCTGTAACCCTTCACAGAAGTATGGAGGCAGTGTTATGGCAGGGGGCTGGCAGCATAGCCAGAAGTATATGGCCAGGATGGTAGCAGTATGGTAGAAGTATAGTGGCAGTATGACTGCAGTATGCTGACATTATGTTAATTAAGCTGCTGTAACCCTTCACAGAAGTATGGAGGCAGTGTTATGGCAGAGGGCTGGCAGCATAGACAGAAGTATATGGCCAGCATGGTAGCAGTATGGTAGAAGTATAGTGGAAGTATGACTGCAGTATGCTGACATTATGTTAATTAAGCTGCTGTAACCCTTCACAGAAGTATGGAGGCAGTGTAATGGAAGAGGGCTAGCAGCATAGACAGAAGTATATGGCCAGTATGGTAGAAGTAGAGTGGAAGTATGCCTGCATCATAGTGGCAGTAGACAGGCTGAAGTATAGCAGCAGTATAAGATTGCCCCGTATACCAAGTGTGGCCTAAATAAAAATGGTATACAAGCATCCTCCTTCAGGCAAAATTGACATATGCATGTATCATACACACATGAATGGTGGATATTACTACATTATAACATGGACATATGATGTATTATAACATGGTAGGCCTAAACATGTTTTGGGGTGTAATTAAACTGATTTCCCTGGCTGATACCGCCCCCCATATTCTCACCATGATAAATTTTAGATCAGACATGCCATAATGTTGGCCTCAGTGTTTGAAAAATATGCAGTATTGGAAAAATATGGGGAATGAAATGAAAGGGGAATTCTTCCCATTGGCATCTAATATATTAATGCTACTTACATGCATCAGTTCATGAACAAAGCTGTACAGAGAAAAGAGGCATACTGCATAGATCTGCTCTCCATGTGCCATACACAGCAACTGTGTGCTCTGACTGGAGGGAAATTCAGTTGACCTATTTAATGAGGAATTCCTATCCCAGCATTCCTCTCACTGAAGTATAGCAGCAGTATAGTTTTGAGTCAAAAGCCTTTTTTGGTAAGGACAAGTTATAGAAGTATAACAGCAGTGTACACAGGAAACAGCTACAGTTGTAGCAGTATAACAGCAGTATACACCTGATGTATTCAAATTTGCTAAAGTATTGGCAGTATACCAGAAGTATAGAATTTACATTTTATGTGATCAAGTTGTAGAAGTATAGCAGCAGTACACAAAGCAAAAGTGTAAGTGCCAGAAGTATAGTGGCAGTATAAAGAAAAGAGCTGAAATTGCACAGAGTTTCAGAAGTATGACCGCAGTAGAGGGGTGGTCTGTGGAAGTATAGTGGCAGTGTATACTTCCACAGAAGTATATACTGCTCTTCCGTAAGGGGGCCGTCTCCATTTGAATTCCTGGATTAACACAAACAAAACAGGCCTGTAACACACCACTACATGTCCTGGCACTCTATCTGTAATTTTTATGTGGGGACATGATCAGTGCCGAAAAGTGGGGGGGGGGGGGCGCCACTGTTATGTAAAATGAGGCTAAATACTGGGTCATGCATAGATACATTATTTATCCCAAAAACGGAAAAGATAGCCCGTGAAATTTGTAGAATGTTAAACTAGCAGAATTTCTCTCTGCAGATGTCTGAAGTTTAGCTTTGCCGTCTGAGTAATTAGAAGAAATAGGCCTAGGGTAGTAAATGGTGTCAATAATTTCACATATATCATAATGCAGATTCAATTTCGATCTAGATTAATTAGGATGAAAATAGCTCGCCATGAGACCAATGTTATGGGTTAACCTCCGACACGGGGTCAAAATTAACCAAACTTTCGCGCACTTGTTCTCCGACGTCACTGTTCTGGCAGCCTTATTGTGAAATTCATACGCCCAGGTACATTCATGATTATACGACCCTTGATGCAACATTTGTCAAGTTTTTAAACATAGGTAAAATCAACAGATTACTAATTTCAGTCTTTTTATAGTGAACAGACATCCCAAATTCAATAAGTGGCGCATGTATATTAGAACTAGCTATCGACGCGTATTGTGACAAATTGTCTGAGCGGTTAACAGTCACGGTTATGTTTTCCTATCGGGATTTCATGTCGATTTCCTGACTATCTATTTCGTCGTGCACGATGATGTATACGATGTTGGCTGTACTTCTCGCCAGCTTATTTAGCATAAACTCTGTCTTAACTGAGACACCTGGTGAGTATTCGGACTTCTAAATGCTATGGATGTACATTTTGCAAAAATGAAGCGCGAGGGTCATTGTCGACTGCGGTACAAGAAAAGAGATGAGTTGTTGTTGTTGTTGCTGTTGTGATATTTGTACCAGGGTCAGCGGAAACACTGATTTCAGTGTTTTTTGTTGAAAAAGTCAGATTTCAAATGTGTCAGCTTTTCATTCCAAACATTCAAATTTGGCATTTTCTTTAGGGGGGTTAACATTTTTCAGTGTTTTTTGGGTCGTTTTCCATGTTTTCAGTGTTTTTCGGCTTGAGCAATTCTCATGCCTGTTGTACTGATGTGGATGGACATCAGCTGCGCAGGAGAACACTTTTTACAGAAACCATCATCATCATCAGTTGTTGATCGGTTCCATGACAAAACCTCCTTGTGACGAAATCCTCAGATGACAGAACCCTCAATGACAAAAAAACCCAAAGATAAACCACCAACAGAAAATAAAACCGGACATAACCTCAGGGTCATATCCAGACTTTGAAGATAGGTCCCCAGATTACCATTACTATCCTAGCACTTTAGACCGCCTAGGCCCCTGAAGCTCTGATGCATTCGGAGCCATTTCCAGGCAATAAATCTGAGTGGGTTACTTGTAACATTTTCAACCTTTATGGACAGTATTCCATGAAAATTAACATCAATCCCCAATAAAGCTTGAATAAATTAGACCCCCAGCGAGGTGGTTGCTAATACACATACTGTACTTGTCAATAGCTATATACGTTTATTGACTTCTGTATTATTTGTTTATTTAGCGCCTATTATTTTGACACTTCGTCTGTATATAAATAAACAGTCAATTTACTGCTCTGTTAACTTTACTCCTGATGATGATTTGAACAATAAACCAAAATATGGAGTCAAATGAATTGCTTGTCATTCTTCAGAGTGCTTACCTTGCTTTACAATAGTTTATGACCTCTATGTGTATTTCCCTATACCGACTGCCATGTATTGTCATAGATCTGCTAATACACCAACCTGCCCACAGTGCATGCTCCATTTCACAGGCTCACTCTGCTCATGTCCCTGCCGCCAGCAGTGGAAGGATTGATGTTCAGCCCATGGAAGCTTTGGGACTATTGAATGGTCTAAATTACAGCCTGGCAACTTGATATTGAGGCCATCCACAATAATATTTGTTTCCCACAACCATTTTCCAGTAAAAAAGATATATTTTTGAGTACATGTAAGCATTTATTTTATTTTCATTCTTTTCATCAGTAATCTGTGGAATCCTATACAAAAACTGATAAAAGTTAAGTAAAATAGAAATGAAATCCCTGCCTGGCAACCCACCCAAATTTTCAAAAGTAGGTTTAACTTTGACAAAATATTATTTTGGATCACCAAAGCAACATTACCGCATTATTACTACGAGTGCTCATTCACCCCCATGGGTTAGTTTATATAGGGATAGGGAGATCGCGTGCCCTTTCTATACTACTCATCGCGCGCCAGACCCCTCGCTTGCGTAAACCAGAGGGGCGCTCCGCCCCCCTCAGAGTGCGCCCCGCCCCTTCTGAGATGCCCGAAAATGCGCCCTGCCCCATTTAGACCGCGCCCGGTCTCTTCCTTAAAGCCGTGTTCTGCTACTATATTTACAGGTTGAAACTTGTTTATTTCCGAATTCCATTTCTTCACATCGTTGATCCGCCCCAACTCTAAGAAGGATTAATCTGTCTTATCGAAGGACCGTTGTTGTGTACGGAAACATTTCTGTCCGCCATATTTGCTTGAAGCAACGTATTCAAGTACTGGCGTTGTGATTGGCTGGCCTTGATAAGGCGGTACTCTTAGCCAGTCAGAAACCTCGTTACGTTATCTTGAGATTGAAAGCCGTACGTCGCGGGGAAAACCCCGCTGTTTCACACTGATAATCACGTCGGACTTATAGATTAAATACCAAGGATAATTACTGGTACTAAGCTCTTTTAATGATAAGCTCGAAGTTTCAATACTTCTTACGTAATTTGGCTGTTGTTTGCCTCATGTTGACCCTGTTTATTTGTGGTGAACTCTTCCGGTTTGCAACCTTCAGTCGATTCGTTGGTGATCGCAGCCACGTGGAGACGTCGACTCAGTCTAATTTTATGGGACCGATATTATCTCAAATCTATTATCTGCCGCATTATTTCAGAAATTTCAAATTGATTTGAAGCCTTGTTGAGATATGGCGATATTACGTAGCCCATTTCATCCGAATAGTATAAAGCCCATTTAGCAGTAACAACAACAACAAATTTTCATGCAAATTCCAGTGAAAATTATGAGTATCTTGACTTGAAAGAAATAGATCATAGCTACCTATATCACAGCAAGCTGAACATTCATATGATCTATATTCAGGCTTCACTGCTGAAGATAAAAACATCTAAATCCATTTGTGAACTTTGAGGTATGGTACTCGCTGCTTTTCAGTAGCATTTTGGGACTACCGTAATAAAGATGTTCTATTTGTCATTATTTTCAAAGATTTCAGTTCAGAAGTTATTGCTCAGAAATTATATACAAATGGGATAGGCCTATGGCAAATCAACCTTAATTCTCTCTCTCTCTCTCTCTCTCTCTCTCTTGATATGATCAGTAAATATTTTTCTCGGTTGACATCTTGTGAATTCCAAACTCTTCCGTATCCAATCCGATTAAAACCTGATCTAAAAAGAAACACTTCTCATCTTGCCTGTGGCTTGGACTGAGACACAGGTTTCCATGCAGATCCAGGTCACTCGTATGGCCCATCTAGGAGCGACAGGTGCATGGTATATGCAAAACTCCTATTTTAACTTGTTTCAACAGATGAATATTTTCTTCTCTCGAAACCATGATGATTGACCTTCGTTGAACATTAATAATAGAATTTATATATTTTGATCAATTCCAGGAGACATTTCTCTCATGAATCTAGAGGTCAATCTGTCTTCCCTTCCCTTTCAATCCATTCTTTCAATGCATGTGATCGACAGAAATGAATGGTGATATTAGAAAATACCGATAGTGCCGCCGCGACTACTAGTGCCTCTGACATGCCCTTTTATTCCTCGTCCGCGCAAAAAGTGCCCCTTTTCAACAGATTAGCACCCTGCCCCTTTTTTTTTCAAGGTAGGGGTCTGCGCGCTACTCATCGCGCATGCGTAGTTGACCCATTCTACTGTAGGCTGCAAGCCTGGCCCATGGAATCTCAGGTAGCGAAAACCCCAGGTCTCTCGCCCAACCCTATCCCGCGCCACACCTATGCGACCCGCTGTGCAGTGAGTAAAGCGGAGGAGGAGGAGGAGGATACTATTGGTTTCAGCATGTTCAGTGATTAAAAAAAAATAATAATTTATGTATCTTACATGTATTTTATTTTCTTTTTTTTTTTTTTTTCTTTTTCGTAATAGACGCTCAAACGCATATATAGGACGATGGGATGTCCATGTTGAAGTATACACAAAAACGGTTACACGATACCATTTTATGTAACCTCTGTGCAACCCGAACTAAAGAACACAAATTGTCCTGGCCTGTAAAACAGCCATTCGTGATTCATGGCTCTTTCAGTTGTACATGGTTCGCTTTGTTGACGTCAAAAAATGGTGACTTTTGTTTGTGCAGCTTGTAACATTCAATCATTTCAGGTTCATATTTCATATCTGAGGATCAGTAGACAATGTATGTACATGTATGTACAATAGCCAAGTCTTAGGACAATGATGGGGCTAGACCCAATGTGCCAGGGCTGTTCAACTACATGTATACAAAGGCTGGCTTGGATCATGCATTCTTACACCAAGTTTCGACCTCATTTCAAGCAACCTCAGGGGATTTACCATGTCTGCGGATTTCATCTTCATTGGTATTTCCCCAAATTCTCTTAGAACTGTATTTCTGGTGATACACGTACATGTAGATGTTTTGATGCTTTTAAGGGAGCTTCTTGAAATTAGGAACCGAGTTCCCTTGTTGGGATGGCATATGCCGGTTATTCAAATGTGATACATGTACACCATGCCCAGTTTGGTGTTCCAATCTGGATGGATTAGAGTTCCAGCTATGCCATTCCCCCCATGCCGCTGCATGGCATAAGCCTTCCTTTGTCTGCAGAGTTCCAAACTGTATGGCATGGCGTTCCTAGAAGTTCCAACACGGCGCACCATGCCACTTTGTTTGGAATGCCTTATGCCAGTTCCTAGTATGCCCCAATTTCAAGAAGCTCCCTAACAAAAATTCAGCACTCAATTGTCTTTTCTTGTTTGTTTTTCAGCCATGTTGAGTTGTCACTGTTCATTGTGTGAGGAGGCAGACAACAAGACCTGCGTCACAGACGGATTATGCTACACTTCCCTGACCATGATGAAAAAGGGCGTCGCGCGATACATTTATGGGTAACTTTTTACACAAATTTGAAGCCAACTTTCCCGATCTCCACAAACTCGGCGAAATATGTGCAGAATATGATATCTTGCATCAGAGCTATATAAATCACGTGCAAAATTCAAATTACATCTTAGCCAATTAGGTGGCTATCTGAGAGAAACAAGTTACTAATGATGCCCCTGGCAATTAAACAAAGGAGATTGTGCATGAATATTTATAGAGAAATGATATCTAAATAAAATAAGGCATCATATCCGGACATGCTGCTTGATAAACATTCTTCTCCCGAAAGTTCAACAGTTTGCTGCTATCGAGTGGTCTGTTTTTTTGTCAGACAGCTCGGGGAAAGTTGTAAACATGTGAGAATCAAACCTGAATCAATGTTAAATTGAAAATGCAGACTTTTTTTGGGATTGGTTTCTTAGAGGATCTCGGAGAATACGGGCAAACAGCTTGCTCAAATGTTTCATAGCTCTACCACTACTTGTAAGTTCTTTCCCCGATATACGATCTTGATTTACCTACATGTAGATTGTCATCTTCCCATTTAGGAAGCACTTTCATTAAATCATTATACGTGTACACTTGAGAGATGCACTGTGGAAAGCCAACGCGTGCCCTAAATGATTAGTGCAGAAACTGCGGTTTGAGAGGAGTAATCTCTCTCACTCCCTATCACTCTCCTTAACAGTACTTCGGATCTGAAAAATCCAGAAGAGCTAAAAATCGGTCTTCTAATTTTGTGAAGAAGAGCGATCACTCCTCTTAAAAAAACTCTTCTAAAAACTGTTAGAAGAGCTACATGTATTGCCTGAATACCTTATGCTTCGTAACATACATGTATCATTGCCACTCACATATTTATGAATTTCTTTCTGTGCCGTTCATCGGATTCTGCGATCTTTGAGAACTTTGTCAATATGTTTACCAGGCCGTTTTCGGCATACGATATGACACCAAGGTGTTTCACCTTTTAAATGTTTCTAGTCTGTTGGTGGTACACATGTAGTTTTCTAGCCATTTTGCTTATTCATGGCCACAAACGATCAAACAAATCCCAAAATCAGATGAGCATGCCAAAAACAATATGTGCGTCGACACATCCACACACAGAATGCAACTGTATCCGCTGCTGTGATTGGTCAGTATTTGAACAGCTGTAGAAATTCAACCAATTATAAGCGAGGATGTTCCAGTCTACCAAGTGCCTTTGCAGGAAGAGCTCGCACACTTTCGGATTTTCGCGACCAAACGTTTTACGTTTTCGTGGAAAGGTATTTGAGGTAAATAAAGTAAATTCAATACGATGAATTCAAGAAGCGCGAAAAAATAGCCTCTAAATTTTGATCCAGGCGTGCGATTGAGCGCTTTCACGCTCGCGCTTCTTAAATCCGAAGCACTGCTTTAAACTGATATTAACAGAGTGAAAAAAGGTATTGCCATATCTGAATCTTGCTCCTGAAAAAGGGGCAATAACGCTACCTTTTCCCCACTTTCAGACGACCGGCAAGTCGTGTATTACTCCTCTACAGTATCGTCTAAAGATCTACTTGTACGTGTAAATCACAGCTCTTTTCATATTTTTATATATGATGGTCTGTTAATCCTACATGTAGGCTTAGGAAATAATGTTTTCATAGGCATGCTCATTGGTTATTTTATGCAGGGTTAGTGTGGGAAAGTTTATATTTTAGGGCAAGGGCGAATCGATTGTTACTTGTATGAAAGCAGACGTCCCTTTCCTCATCCAACTTGTGAAATGGAATCTCCCAGTGAACACCTGCACTTGACGGATGTTGATTTCACACAACCGTGCTAAAACATGTAATAAATGCACGGTTAGCACACAAGTGTTATAGAATAGCTTTTTCTGCCCTCAAACTGTTTTTAAATGTCGGGTTAATAATTCAGGATTTTCTCCCAATATAATAAAAGATTTTTTTTTTGTGAAACTTTCCTGCCAGGTAATTGGAAAAAAGCAAGCTGTAATTGTTGGATGGAAACTTAATAATGTTCGAACAAATGGGGAGATGAGCACTTTCGACAGTCCTTTCACATACATGTAGACCAAATCTAGCTTAGCATGCTTATTTGCTCTAAAAAGCGTGCAGTTTCTTACATTTGGACCTCCAAAATATATCCAAAACATCAAACAAAGGCTAAGCATATGTACATGTATTTGAATGCTTACATGTACCATACGTGTATATTTGATCTAGCCTTCTAGGCTTTGTTTTAATTATACGTTTGATAAGCCACATCGTAATCCCAGAAGTACTGCATACATGTATTACCACATATTCATGCCAGGCGCGAGACTGAGGGGCAGGTTCACGCATACATGTATTACCACATATTCATGCCAGGCGCGAGACTGAGGGGCAGGTAACTCACGCATACATGTATGCGTTCTTCTCACGAGAGCCAGTAAAGCCACCATCTTGGGAATCTTACTTGCACGAAAATGCTAAAATTCATCAAACAACATTTATTGTGCAAATTTCTTGAACTGTTGAACCAACACTCCGACAAAATACCCTAGCATTGTTGGTTCTCATGAAAAAACGCATGTGCGTGAACCTGCCCTTCAGCATGTTCAGTCTCGCGCCTGGTATGAATATGCAGTAATATGCGATACTTCTGGGATTACGATGTGGCTTATTGCAATTTAGCGAGATCTATCTCACATACCGGTACTGTCTGTCTCACATTACGAGATTTTTGGCAATATATCGGTACCGATTTTTCTCAGAGCAGTGAAATTCCTCACAGTACCTACAGTACACCAATAAAATGACCACTACATCCTCTTCGCATCGTGCGCAAACGATCTTTGTATCGTGCGCGAACGATCTTCGCATCGTGCGCGAACGGTTCTCGCATCGTGCGCGAGCATGAAAAGCTTGTTCCTGCAGTGAAGCTGGCGTGAGTCCAGCTCTCGTTCGCATCATGCGGGCATCGTGCGCTAAATAACCAAGTCCGTTTTCCGGCAATAGAGAAAAGCATACAATCGAAAGTGTCAACAATGCGATAAATACATTGTATATCTACAGTTACATCAAGTCAAGAGGGAATAAAGTAAAGAAATCTAGAACTTCAAAAGGGAGATCGTTCTACCGTAGACAGTTTGACGTAGTCGTAGTTCAGAGTTAGGATGGACAAAGTCACAAAGCATGTCAACGAGGAGTCGGCTTGAATGAATTATAGTGACACTCGAAAATATGAGAACAAAATATCTTCCTCTCTTTCCGTTTAATGAATGAATGCTGCACATTATTGATACACATAAAGGGACAGAGAAAATAATTCAAGCTACTTCAGAACGGGGAAATATGGTGTGAGAAATGCTGGCAAGGCTTTGGTGTAAGACCTCCCATTGAAAAGGTAATATCCTGGACAAAAGACTGACAATACAACTTGCAGCAGATCCTTTGTCAATTATATTTCGGGAGTCTTACACCAAATCGTTGCCGAAATGCTAAACTGGGAAATCCAGCGGTGACCTACTTTTCCTGGCTGCAAGGAAGGGAGCAGTCATTTACTACCTTGGTTCACGTGCACAAGTTTTCTGCTAACCGGACTATAACAGGCTAAAAACTATTCCAGGACTGCCATTTCGTTGATACTTTGCAATACCGTACGAAAAGAATATCACTGATATTCCACTGGACATTTTTTGGTATTCTGATGTTCTCGTCTAGTCAATATAAAAAAAATCATATATGAGCAGGGATTCAATGTTTATGAAAACCTAATTTTTGCTTAAATATTGTTGATGGGTATTTACCACAATTATTAATTACACAGATCTATTAGACATTTATTATTATAAGAAAAAAATTCTAAACATTTTAAAATGTTCAGAATATTTTGCTAACTGCCAATATTTGAAAATAAGTTTGATTCTTGATTGGATAAACTTGTAACATTTTGAAACCTATCCCTTCAATCAAATGTAGATTTTCAATTTGAGAATCATGACATATACCGGCACGGTACTGAAAAATATCATTGGGGAGTCTTACCAATATTATCCAGTTTCTAGATGATACTTCGCATACCTATAAGGGTTCATTAGTCAGTGGAGATGAAACCGCTTGTGTCTAGACCTAGTTTTCCCAGTCTTGGAGTGAGTGAGTAGTAGGGTTTAACGTCGTTTTCAACCTTGTTTCAGTCATATCACGACGGTGCCTCCCTGTGCCAGAACACGAGAGTGCTCACAGTTCCTATTACCCTGGACACTGAAATATTGACTGAGCTTAACGGCTATGATGAGCTTTTAGAGCTCGATATGTGGGGCAAAACCGCATATCTTCATGGTGATCTGGTCCTAAGAGGTGATAAACACAATTGTGATATTCCTCTGAGTGCACACGACTGTTTTACTCTCAAAAATAATTAGATTGAAAATTCAATATATTGGAATCCGTGAGAAATCTTTGGTTTAAACGATGCTTTATTGCATTTTTTTTGCAAGTGGGAGCGCATTAAGACGAGCTTATAACTGTGTCTCCCACATTGAACTACATTAAACAATACAATACACTTCGGGACTAAACATGAACGAACAATTATGATGCACGGCGTGAAGAGAAAACATAGATATAAGGGGAATTATATAATCATAACAAAATCTTTCCGATTGAATACATGTATTCCATCTAATAGCTTTCAATCTCAGATTGATTTGATTATTTTCAATCCAGATTGAATTTCAATCTAATTACTTCAGAGTGTTAGTATATTTCTGTGTAGAATACACTAAATAATATTGTGAGACATCTTTACTATGGAGCTGAGCTGCTGTCAAATTTGAGCAAATGGGGCTACCGATGTTTACATGAGTAAAGAAATAATGGGTGTTTTGGTGTTGCAGGAATTATTGTCGGGATATGAAATTTCAACTTTACCCCGGCCCCAGGTGGATCAACACCAAAAAAAACAAAAAAAACAACAAAACAATCACATGTATGATCTTTCCACCTTTTACCTGTAGCTCCTGGAAATGGCACGGAGATATTCTTGAATTAATATATATATGTCAGTGGTTTCAAAATCTGCAAGGTCACTCTCTCTGTGAAATTCAGTTGTTAAATCACCATATTGTGAATGACTGAATGGCATGGCCGTGAACCAGGCAATGAATGTACTTTTGATACAACTTATGTTATGGTTTCAGAGGTCATTGGCCAGCCACTACATGTATTTTGAACCCCAGCAGTGACCTTTCTGAGACAAGGCTGTGAACCAATTACTGATGTGCTGTTCACGCAAATGAGAATATGGTACCCAGGCACTTTAACATACATGTAGGTCCAAATGGAAGATGTGCATTTTAGAAAATTTTAGAGAAAATACAAGTATCAAGTTGGGACAGAGCTGAAAAACAATAAGTTTTTGTCCCCCTTGACAGGAGCAATATGCATAACAAATTTTAAATTGATTGATGAAGGCATTCTGAAGTTATCCAACAAAAAACATTGAACAAAAGGAAAATTAACATAAGGGAAATTGTGGATAAAACCCAAGTTCCCAGTTTCGGGCAGGGCTGAAAAATAGGAGGTATCTAGCTTCCCCTAGACAGGAGCAATATGCACCAAAAATATGAAGTTGATTGATATAAGTGCTCAAAAGTTAACAGAGGGAAAGAAAAGTGAAGAAGAAGAAGACAGAAGAAACTGACAGACACGTTGGATTTACCTCTAATGAAAATCAATATTTAAAATATTTTTATTCGGTGTGAAGTGGCTCTGTAATTATGCACATGCCACAAGGGAATCTTGCAATTGTAGGGGCCGTAGCAAAAGTTTACTATTGGTACATAAAATCATTAAACACAGAGACTGAATATGGTACCCAACTCCTATTCGTCGACAGTATAAATCTAGAACATTGTTTGTGTCTCACACACGCGTAAATATTCAGTCCCAGTATTTCATCTAATTTCTGCAATAAATTGAGTACTCTGTTTAATCCTTCCGATATTTATCCCGACAGGGAAGCCGCTTTTATATTTCATCAATGACACTCGGGTGTAAATTTCACACATTCTTTAGAAACTGGAAACAAATGACTTCTCCCGCGACCACGTGCTGGTTTTCTTTGGCACTTGTATGTCGTGTTTATCCTTTTCTAAACCCATTGTCTGACAACGAAAATCGGCAAAGGGGGTCGGCAAAGTAATTCTGTTTCGTCGTGTCATTTACACGGGATTATACAACCTTTTATTGTTGTGATATCAGACATGTTTTATTTTTATGGAGCTGGTTTATCTCATTTCTGTGACCCATTAATTTGTTTACAGTGGGCGGGGTTCCGGGGATCCCGTGTTTTCATTGGCTGTGTTTTTGTAGTAAACAAAATGGCGCGAAAGACTTCGGCATTAGATTCTGGTTGTCTAACGTTAAATTCGATGCTATCATATGGACTACGAGTATCATTCTTTCAATTTAGGTTCATCTACGAATAATACTCTCAATCAGCACATTCGGTTCATGCTACAATAAACCTATCGCCATCGGGACACGTTTTCGCACCTTTTTATTGCGACTTGGTTTGAAAGTTTCTCGAGGACCGAAGCCGGGCGAAGGAGGTCGTAAAATCATAAAATAATTCTGATTTAGACACATATATCGTGTCTGACTGAAAGATTATTGAGAAATATTATAAAGAACACACAGCTTGTAGATGGGATTACAAATGAACGACAATGATAAATTGTACGCATTCTTTGCGCATCGTGCGAAGTGGCAGTCTAGCCTCTGGTTTAGTAAATGCCCGCATGATCTTCGAGGGAACTCCGCACGTTATTCGCATCGTGCCGCATCGTGCGGAGATCGTTTGCGCATCGTGCGGAGATCGTGCGCATATCGTTTCAGCATCGTCTTCGCATCGTCTCCGCATCTTTAGTGCTCATTTTATTGGTGTACTGTATATGTAATTTGTGCATTTTTAATCTGAAATTTCAAAGAAATCTATTCAAAATCAAAGAAAATCTCTAATACCTCGCATCTTATTTTCAAAGCACAATGACGCTGGGCTTGCAGTTGTAACATTGCGACTGGTTGCTAGGACTTCATAATTTAACAGTATGCAAAATTGTCAGGGCGAAATTTATTTTGGTGAATTTGACCCATGTTTAGGCTGGATATTCATGAAATTTCAGGATAAAAATGCACGAATAGTGTTCAAATGATGTACAAAATTTCAGTGCTCTTCAAAGAAATTGGCTCCGATATATTGCCGAAAACCCCGTTATGTCGTAATGCGAGACAGACAGCAGTGACTGTACTCACTACCCCTCTCTCATGTCACTGGTACACACGTTTGTATAATTGTCACTACCAACAAGAACAATTTTAATTCAGATGGTTTTAGCAAGGGCCCATTCCCTAGTAAAAGAGTTTTGCAAAATGCAGAATTACAAATACATTGTATCAACTCGATCTAACAGTTGCTTTATTCCGTAGAGTGAATCTCTGATCTGGAAGACTCAGAAAACTCACACTTGCCATTTAGAGTGGGTTTTGGCTTCCCACCGTGTTGAGTAATGATAGGAACACCAAACTAATCCAGTACATACAATGCACATGTATATACATGTAGACAGCAGACAATTTACCATCAGGTCCAAGTTCATATATGTCAAATTGTGTATTAATGTGGCGAAGCTCAGAGGTTGTGAAATTAATGTTTTCTGTAACCTGACATGTATATCCATTTTCAATGTCCATGCACATACATGTATGTATTAATAATTACTGTGTCCTGATTTCTTAAAAAAACTTGATAATGTGATGTCCTGTAATATCACTTGTCTTTACTGCACAATGTAAGCGTCCTGTCTGTGTCTTGTGCGCTGTCCTCAGTGTTTTATAGGTTGGATGGAGGGTGTCTGGTTTCATTTCTTCTTCAGAAGTAGCAGTAACACAACTGGGCTGGGTGGTGCTTAGCTGGTTCGTCGTGATATAGCTGAAATATTGTTGGAAAGCGATGTTAACCCTTGTCCTGTCGACAACGTGTATACACGTTTCTCGACTGTCAAGTTCCCAGTGTCGACTCCGGATATATACGTTCCGAGAAACCATCGGACGTTTGATTGTTTTTCGAAACAATTGGGGCCACGTGCGGAAAAATCAAACCAGGCACGGCTTACTCCAACTAAAACGTATTATTTCATTAATTATTTCACGCGAGTTCGGTGTTTATTACTAAAAAAGACGCTTAGTTATGTGAAGATTGTCTACAAATGTAAAACAGAGCGTCATTTATTCGGAAAAGTTTGTTGAAACGCGTGAAAACGCACCTTGTTTACAAGTTTCTGCAAAGAATTCCCGAAAGCCCCTTCACACGTTAAAGATATGAAATTGAAGGGCAACAACTCTGCTTCCATTTCCGCACAATCTTTTGTGTGTCAAGTTGTATGAATGCATCGATTTTATTGGGTGAAAATGGTCATGTGTTTCGAATCCTTCCCATTCAACCTCAATAAACCCGCGAAAATGATGATCACCTGATGTAACCCGACTTGCTGATTGGTCAAACTGTGCCAACTGCTCATTAACATAAAATATCGCATGCGCAATTCGACGGGCTGAGTGAATCCACACGTCGCGTAACAAACGGATTTTTACCGATTCACTTGGAATGTTTAATAAATATTCAATATTCGTTATGCTACGAGTAACGAGGAATACATACCGTGACATCTATAAGAATTTAGACAAGTTATTTAGTCGAGATGAAGCAAAACAGACCGTCGATCGGTAGTATTCTGAATCTGATAAAATTTCTTATGTGAGTTTTACGATACACTATTTTTGCCGAATTGCGATTCCTAAATATTTCTAAAGCTGTAAAATGAAAAATATGTTCTGAATGTATGTTCAGGGTTTTAAAATGATGTATCGTGCATCAAATACTATCCATTATTTCAATTTATTTATCAATTCCCATGACCAGACAGTCGCCGTTTTTTGAGCCCATTTTGAACAGTTCAACTCTGCTTGACAGCATGGCACTCACACTTCGACCAGCGTATAAGTGGCCGACAGGACTAGGGTTAAATGCTATTCACCCACTCACCTTTCTTTAAAAATTGGAATTATTCAAAATATGTTCAACATGTAACTACATCTACCATCTAACCAGGAAGAAGATAATCATACAGCCAATTACAGGGTCTGAATTCTAGCAGTCAGACATCAGACATGTCTGATCAAAATTTAGCCTTGGCTGATCAAAATCTGTAAAAGGACTGATCATTTTGGATTTGCTTATTTCAGGCCCTGTACTGTAGCTACACATGAAATATCCCATTCCCAGTTTAATTTGTACACAATGGGTTCGCACCGGCGACATTATCGGTGCATTGTCACGTTACTACCGGTGAATGTTTGTGGCTCGTAACCTTCTCCCTATATATCTGCAGCATAGAGCAGGTTTTTATACGCCCGCCCAAAAGGCGGTCGTATTATGTGATGGCGGTTTCCGTCCGTCTGTCCGGTTCTCGTGTCCGGTCTATATCTGGGACAGTTTCCTATCCACAGCTCCAATTTTTGGTGAGTGGATATCCTACGGGGAGACGATGTGTCGCGTACCAAAATGAAGGTCGAGGTCACAGGTCAAAGGTCACTGGCCTACAAAAACAGGAAATCACTGAAGTGTTCGTGTCCGGTCTATCTGTGAACGTTTTCTATCCACAGTTGCAATTTTTTGTGAGTGGATACGCCAGGTGGAGACGATGTGTCGCGTACCAAAATTGAGGTCGAGGTCAAAGGTCACTGTTGCCAAAAATCAGGAAATCATTGATCGTTGACAGTTTTCTATCTACAGTTCTAATTTTTGGTGAGTGGATGCCCTAGGGGGGAACGATGTGTTGCATATTAAATGTAGGTCAAGGTTAGAGGTCAAAGGTCAGTGTGATCGAAAAATCAGGAAATCGTTTAAAATTTCTAATTTTTTGTGAGTGGATTCAATAGGCGGAAATGAAGTGATGCATACCAAAAATTAGGTCAAGGTCAAAGGTCACCGACCCCAAAATTAGGAAATTATTAAAAATAACATTTTTTGTGTCAGTAGATACATTAGGGGGACACAATGTGTCACATACCAAAATGGTCAAAGATCAAGGTCACTGTGACCCCAAAATCATGAAATTGTTAAAAATCATGACTTTTTGTGTTCATTGAGAAATTGAGGGGAGACGGTTTGTCATGTACCAAAATTTAGGCCAAGTCAAGGTCACTGTGACCCCAAAATCAGGAAATCATTAAAAATCATGATTTTTTGTGTGCATTGATAGATTGAGGGAAGACGATGTGTTGTGTACCAAAATTGAGGTCAAGGTCAAAGGTCAAGGTCATCAAGAAATCATTAAAAAAGACGAGGTCGTGTAATGCGATGTTGCGTTCTGTCCATTCATCCATTAACATTTGTTGTCCATGCGATAGCTCTAGTTTCAAGGTATGGATTGGTACCAAACTTTGAGTATACCTTACTCACATGGCAAAGTGGAGCCATACATATGAGATCAATTTGTCAAAGGTCTAGGTCGCAGTCCCCCAAAACTGAATCGAGCTTAGCTGACTAAATGTGTTGGAATATTGTTGGAATATTCGAAGTTCTTTCCCCTGCATTTATATGGTATTGTCCTGTGGAGTTTTCTCCCATGTTTGAAACACTTCATTTAGTTAAACTGTTGTGAAATAAAAACTATACATTTACTAATTTAACGGGGAGAGCAGTCCTTTATGAACTTCACACAAACAGTGTTTATTAACTCAAGAAAAAAGGTTTACTTCATCACTTTCTTCTTCCTTCATGAAAAATTCTCTCGTCTGAAAGGAATCCATTTGCAGGAAAACTAATATTTTCTTGTGTTTGACTATTGTCGATTTCAGTGTGGGATATGTGAGCTCTAAGCTCTTGCTTCAAGGTCAACTAGTTACCAAGAGTTAAGCTCATTTTAGTTCATATAAGATGTGATATATGTTACATTCTCATAAGCAAAAAATTGTAGACCTTTCTCTGGATTGCTAGATCAATTGGAATCAAGGCTATTAAACAACCTTAAAATTTGAACCAGTATAATTCCAGATATACGGGCGTATATTGAAGCCCCTTGGGCTCTTGTTAACCATGGATAACTGCTGTAAATATGCATCATATTATCTGTCTATTCCAAGAAAGCTCCATTATAATAATTTTGACAACTTCATGTTGAAAATAGTCCAGTTTATGATCAGGGATTAAAGAAATTCTCCATATTGAAGCCATATTGAGAGAGGGATAGTACGAACCACGAATTTAATCAGGGAGTCGACAGCGGTGTACCCGTCAGCAAATCCTTCGACCAAGAATTCAGGGCTTGTTTTTCAAGCTTGATTCAGGGCTTGATCTGGGAATCTGATTCCCGTCGGCACTTCCGCAAAATAATTCGCGGGAATCCAACAGATTCCCATAAAATTCTTTGAATCTGTATAGAAATGACTGCTTTAGATTCCTATGTATCCCACCGCACTGCGGTGGTCTAATGGTTAGAGCGTCGGCCTCGTAAGCAGTAGGTACTGGGTTCGATCCCAGGCCGGGTCATACCTAAGACTTGAAAAATGGAACTTGTTGCTCCCTCGCTTACGCTCAGCATTAAGAGGATAGAACAAGGACTGGTTCGCTCGGTGTCAGTATAATGTGACTGAGTGGGGTGTCATGCCTGCCTACGGCATGATATTTCAGTGGGACAGCACTATAAAATGGCAGCATTAGATCAGCTCTATTACAAGTAGGTACCCCTGCCCCTCCCCCTCCCCTCCCTTCCCTTCCCCGTCGTGATATAGCTGAAAAAATGTTGAAAGCGACGTTAAACCCTATTCACTCACTCACTCACTCACTCACTCCTGTGTATTCCCGTCAAGTTGGATTACGAGAATGTTTGGATTCCTGTAGATTTCAATGAAAAGCAAGGCCTGCAATTAAAGTGGGAATGGTGAATTTTTCGACCCTTACGAATGCAGAGCTTTATTAGTTACCACCTGTCAGTCCACACATCGTTGCACCCCAATTTCGTTGCTACGGTAATTCCCCTAATAATTCAAGCACGGGAAGTTCACTTTTCAACTCTGTTATTCAAACACAGAGAAAAAGTAACGTTCCCATCCTTCATTCAAATTGAAGAAAAGTCATATAGTGACAAATTGGGACACTTTGTAGCTGGTGCCATCAAGAAAATTTCCAGATAAAAGCCATTTTTGCTGCACTTCCGGTGATCGAATTATTATAGGGGAATTACCGTAGCAGATGTTCACTAATGGAATTTTCTACCTCTGTAGACAATTCTCACAATTAGCCATGCCATCATGGTACATATACTATTCAGCAATTGCTGAGCATAGTGGAATAAATGCTGAAGTAAAAACAGTTCATCTTTTAACCTGGCCTTGAATGTAGGTTATTTTGAAACAGTTCTTGAAGATATTTGCCCTGTACTGTAGACGGGTAACTGTGAGGGCTGTGCACATGTAGATATAACCTGATTAGATTTTGAGGCAGTTTCTTCGGTACTCAAGCATTACGTTCATGTATGCAAACATTCATGGTTTAGATACCAGGCACGTTGGGCCAGATGATTTCATGGAACTCATACTTGTGGTTTGAAGGAAACCATGCTTATTGCAATCTGATTAAAAACCGATCCAGTACGGGGTAAGTGGATCTGACCTTCTGCCTCTCTCGACTCCGTTCTGCGTAGAATTTTGCGAGCTGCCGGTAATTTCCAAGTCTCGTAAATATAGTAAGACGGGGAGTGCCGATGACATTCATTTCAGCCCGAAGAATCGGGTCAAGTTGACAACCAGTCCATGGTGCGAAATGTCCCCACATGGTGTTATTTATATCACACTCGACTGATGTCAAAACCATATAGCTCCTTCAAACGCAACTTAGTTTGAATAATTTTCGGATAAATACAAAGCAGATTTCAATCTTAGATAATTTTTCATCCTATTTCATAATCACTAACTCTATTACACCACAGCTATGCAGTTAAGTTTGGTTATTATGAAAATTCTCAGTTTCCTGTGACTGGGTCATACATGTATATACATGTAACCCGGGGAGTTATTTTCATATGAGAAGGTCACAGAATGGCCTTGAGATAGGAAGGAGATCAGATCCAGTTACATAGAGAATCGGTTTCTGGGTCTTGTTTTTAATCAGATTTTAGTTATTGTTCCATGGAAAACATACTTGTGGTTCCATTTGAGCTGATGTATGAAGACTTTGATTTATTTGGTTGGCCGTTTGAGCTTTGCACTTCTAGGTTAGGGTTATTGTTGTTGTCTGCATTCCCTGTCTGTCTGTTCCTGTTTATCACCCTCTTGTTCATTGTCCCACTACACACCACTTGAGGGTTATATAGTTTTGGGTTGCGTCCGTCCGTGCATCTGTGCATCCGTCCGACTTCGTTTCCAGACAATAACTTCTGAAAAACTGAATGGATCGATTCTTTTCAAATTTGTTATATGGGTACCTCACCTCAAGATCTCGCTTGGGATTGCTTTTCACGCCGATCCGCCTATAGGTGGCGCCACCTGGGGACCAAGTTAAAATGTTGTTTCCGGACAATAGCTTAAGAAAAACTGAATGGATTCTTTTCAAATTTTTATGTGGGTACCTCGCCTCAAGATCTCGCTTGGGATTGTTTTTCACACCGATTCACCCATAGGTGGCGCCACCTGGGGGCCAAGTTAAAATTTTGTTTCCGGACAATAACTTTTGAAAAAGTGAACGAATTCTTTTCAAAGTTGATATATGGGTACCTCGCCACAAGATCTCGCTTAGGATAGTTATACACACCGATCCACCAATAGGTGGCGCCACGTGGGGGCCAAGTTAAAATTTTGTTTCAGGACATTAACTTAGGAAAAACTGAACGAATTCTGTTCAAATTTGGTATATGGGTACCTCGCCTCAAGATCTCGCTTGGTATTTTTTTCACACAAACCCGCATATAGATGGTGCCACCTGGGGGGCCAAGTTAAAAATTTGTTTCTGGACAATGACTTATGAAAACCTGACCGGATAAGGACAAATTCGGTAATTGTGGGTACCTTGTCACTGGATCTCACTTGAGATTGCTCTCCATGCCAAATAATGAACGTTCTTGTTCCAAGCTAAATCAGTTGTTTCAACATCTGGGGACTTCAACCCCTCGCCGGGTTTTCATTTAGAAAGTGAGCTGCTTCTATTATTAACAAAGATTACTTTGATGATTACAGATGTATGGATGAAGAAGATCTGATGCCTCCACACCGGCCCCTCTTCTGCGAGGTCAGCGAGCAGAGACGACATGACTTCAGCATCATATGCTGCAAAGATGCACCGTACTGTAATCGACACCTTAATCCTATCCTTATCCCCACAACCATGAAACCTTCAGGTACATTACTTTAATCCTACCCTCACCTCCACAACCATAAAACCCCCAGGTAAATTGCCTTAATCCTACCCTCACCCCTACAACCATGAAACCCCCAG